>MVGT01004544.1:556723-571759 GCA_002174775.1 Macleaya cordata | reverse complement strand
TTAACATAAATGTAGCGACGAGCCAAACCCATATTATCTTATTTTCATGTATCCCTATCAAATCACGCAAGTGGTCTCGTTTCTCACTCACGCTTTTGCATGTATAGATATCAATCCGAAGATGGATGGATCTCCGTGACCCTATTCATGACAGCTTCCCATCCAAAATTTTGCTTTTTTGTCCCAACAACTAACAATTGAACAACCACACCCAACATTAAAACCTCAACCTTGCCAAATGCCCAATGTCATTTCTGGCGTCCATCAAATGCACATGTCATAATGTATGAAAAACAATAGATGATCACAGTACGCAGTACTCTTTACAATTTACACTAGTAACATCTATTCATGGTTGATTAATGACGGCTACAGATCATAGAACATCAATGAATCAATGTTTAAGCCAAACACTGGAAAATTGGGAATCCTCTCTCTCTCTGCTCCTTTAATCAGGCTTTTAGCCTTTTAATATAACTGCAGGACTGAAGTGATAATTGTGAAGCCATCAAGAATTAAACTAAAACGTACAAATTACAACTCCAAATAATTTACTCAAACGTTCAACTCGTTGATCATAACAGAGGATGGAAACACCTTGTGTTCTGACCTACTCCTGCTTAACATTCTCTTCAATGAGCAACCCAAAGATGTTGATGGTGATGGTAGTAGTGAGGATGATGATAATGAGGATAATGGTCGTGCCACTGGCGGCTGTGGCGGTGATGGTGGTGGTAGTAGTGGTGGCTGCGACGATGAATCTTTTAGTACATTTCTCTCTAAATTTAAATTGGGAGGTGTTTGGATCGAAACTTCAGAAGGAGAATTTGCATCCATGTCAACCAACTCACCCGAAACTACCTCTGGAGTACGGTGCCTGTTCTCGGGTGACACGTTAATTGACATTGAATCTACTGCCGTTGATTTATCCGGTCCCACCGGAGCTCTACAAATGGGACAGCCTGAATGGGATTGCAGCCACATATCTATACATTGAACATGAAATGCATGCTTACACTTGGGTAAATTTCTTCCCATCTCATCATCTTCAAACACACTCAAGCAAATTACACAATCCAATCCATTCTTATACAGATCAGATTTATACACAAAGAGAGGAAGAGAAGCAATAGTCGAATCATCAAGACCATTCATCGGAGAATCAGCGTAAGTATCATCGTATATTGTCGTACGTATATGATGATGTAACGTAGTAGGATCAAATACATACGACGATGAAGAGACAGATAATCTCCTCCTTTGTTGTGCTTGTCCAAGTAGCCACCTAGCATAAACATGAAGAAGCAAAACGAACGAAATTACGACTAATAAAGATATAATGGCGGCAAGCATGACCTTCCCGTCGTAAGAATTGATGCTCGGAAAGAACCCATCCGAGTCACCAGAGCTCTGACTCGGGGAATCAGGCAAAATGCTTCTACCCATTTTGTGAAGTAGTAGTAGTACTGAGAGAGCAGACTTTTAGTAGTAGTAAGTAAAAAAGTGAAGGAAATGAAATGAACCCATTAAAGATGCTAATGGAATCTATATGGAAAGAAGTAGACGTAGAAATTAAGTCTTTTATAACGGATGGAATTATGGGATTTGGTGCCCAATTTACTAGATTGCGTGTGTAGGTTAACAACTAAACCATTTTTTTTTTTTTAAGAGAGTTGATCTTCAAAGTAGTTTGTCTAGGGTTGTTTTTGGCTTCCTTGGATGAAGGGATTTGCTTATTGACTTGATCAAAGAGTAATAGGATCTGAGGCAGACTCGTGAAGGCGACGGCAACAAATAGGGTTTATTATTGTTTTCATGTGAGTTTATTTCAGTTGTTGAAAGGAAAATTGGACCCCCACAAAAATGTCTTTATTTAATCTCCTCTGTTTTCTTTCATTTTTTGTGAGTCCTTTTTGTTTCTTCCTTTGTAGGGAACCCTTTTTTCTTTGAAACAGATTTTCTTCAGACTTCAATTATTAGTCATCACCTGTGAATTAACATGTATAGGGTCATTGAAACCACTACTTTTCTTGACCCTTTAATTTTAATCTTTGAAGGGTAAAAAAGGATACAAGTTGACACTCAAAATATATATATATATATAACAGAATTAAAAAAGAAAAAAAAAAAGAGTTCTTGGGTCCTTCAATACTCAAAAAGCCAAAAAAATCGCTTCAGTACTGAAAAAGCCATTAAAATGGACACTGTATGTTTTCTGAGTAGTTGTATAGCAGAGCAGGAATTCATCTCTCTCTCTCTATTCTAGCACTGAAAGTTAGGTGCAAACAACAATCACAGATTTGTGAAATTTAGAATACATCAAAATTGATGAGCTTTTCAGAGAGATAAACAGGGTTCACTATTTGACAGAGTGATGAGATTGATTGGACTCATTTCAGAAATGACTGAACCATGGGTTAACTCAAAGAAAACTGTAGAGAACCAAATCAATAAACATTAAAAAACAACAAAGTTCAGTAGCTGTGTGAGTCAGGTATCAGGATTCAACTGTTTTTACATTCATACAGACAGGATACATTTCCTGCAATCTTTCTTCTTTTTCTTTTTTTTTTTCTTCTTTTCTGTAGTTAGGTATTGAACCCAAGTATGTAATATTAGCTCTTATTAATCAATTACAGACTTCAAAACTCACCAACTTGGCAATGGAACTGAACCTCCATTTTTCTGTAATCTTAAGGCATTTTAAATCCCAAGTAATTCAGACCAAATATTGTGTAATCTTTCTTCCAGTAAATGGCATTCCATTTAACAATTTTCTTACAATGAAACTTCTGATCATCACCAGAGCAAATCACGGGAATGCTTGGATGCCTAGTTTTTTTTGTTCTCCTTGCCTCTGTAGTACACAACATTGGCAGAGGGGTGGTACCCACCATTTGAATGCCACATGAAAGAGATCTATAGATGGTCTTTTGGTAAATCTTAATTTCAGATACCTGAATTTTAGGATTTTCAGTGACAAATAAGATAGTTTAATAAATCACTTAATAGAGATTCACTTATAAGACGACTGATTTTTATCAAATCGAGGGTTTTTTCTTTTTTAATTTTATCTGAAATCTGAATCTAATAAGACAAGAAGTTCTAACTTTCTTTGTAGTTTTACAAATCTACCATTGTACCTTACATCTTTTAAGTCAACAGGTAAGTCAATTCAGACCTTAATTTCAGTTTTATCAGACACCACCTAATAGTTGATCATTCAGGCAGATCAGATGACTAAAACAATCCGACAATAGACCTATTTTTGGTCTTTTTGTGATAACATTATGGATTTCAAGAATGTGAGATCTCAGGACTAAAGGGTCACCAAAATAGGTTCTAGTTTTGGCCTAGTAGATCTGCTAAAACCTTAGATTCAAAAAACACGAGGAGAGAGAAGAGCACCACAAACTCTTCCATTCCTTTTCCCTTATGTGGTCTAATTTGCTCTTCTAAAAAATAAAATCAAACCATGCTAAGTTCTTAGTATTTATGGATTACTTAGATGTGCCATGTGGAATTCCCTCCAATGGCATGTCCACAAACTATGTATGTAATGCTCTCAAAACTAGGATAAAATTTTAGCTATTGCAGGCAAAGAAGCGCGCCAACTAT
The DNA here is from genome assembly GCA_002174775.1 of Macleaya cordata. NCBI lineage: Eukaryota > Viridiplantae > Streptophyta > Magnoliopsida > Ranunculales > Papaveraceae > Macleaya > Macleaya cordata. The sequence goes on along the minus strand of MVGT01004544.1, from coordinate 568,141 downwards.
GCAAAAGGAGGATTGGAATTCCAAAACTACACTTGGCCCAACAACTGCTCCAACTCAAGTGTATATATAGGTGGCACGCTGAGATAGTTTACTCGCATACCGGCTACAATGAGCGAAACACAATCAAGGCCTTGGGCCATATGTATAACTATAACTTGGAAGGAGATAATTAGAGTAGTTGCAAAGTTGTCTTTGAAGCTCAACAAGAGCTCAGACATACATTAATATTAAGGGTGTAAACGGTAGCCTATCGGACCGGATATGGCCACATCCGAATCCGAATCCGAAATTTTTTTACAACATCCGAATCCGATCCGATATCCGATCGGATGTTAAAACTTATGACCGAATTCGAATCCGATAATATTTTCGGATATCGGATATTATCCGATTCGACCGATAAAGTCATTCGAATTCGAATATCATCGAACATCCGAAATTCATTCGAAATAAAGAATTGAACTTCTCCATCAAACATCAAGGGAATCATGTTAACTCAGCAAGGTTATCATCGGAGGCGAGGTCGGCTGCCAAAGAATACAAATCAGCATACATCAGTTTTATATTTTGATATGTGAATCACATAATATTATATTACTTGTTTATATACTGGTTTAGAAACAGTATGAACCTAATCTAGGATATCTTACATCTGCTGATCTGCACACTTATTGATTCATTTCCTTTGTTTTACTTCATTTTTACCTGTTTTTTGGATAAGTGTTCTATATTGATCCTCAAAATTATTTCTATGGTGCTCTGTAAAATGCTTGGTTTAACATCTTTATCCGTGACGGAATTTATTCAGCAGCACCATACTATTTTCAGGTAAAAGGAGCAGGCCTGGAAGTACCTAATGATAAAATTTTTCTTAGATATAGAAACAGAAAAAAATAAAAAGAAAAACTTGCTGACCCTTTTCTTCTATTTGGATGAAATAGACATATAAAGAGAGAAATTATATCTTCGTATGATGTATCTTGGACTTGGAATGCGTTATGGTTCAGGTTACTTCTCAAAATAGGACCTTTTCAACAAACATTTCTTTCTTTCTTTCTTTTCTTCTTCATTCTTCTTCCCCTTCTCTCTGTTGTCACTTTCTTTATCTCTTCTTCCCTTTCTCGTTCTCTCTCTAACTTTCACAGTATCATTAACTCCTAACTGCGCCGTTGGTTAGAGGAGAAAGGGAGGACAAATACTGTGCGCCGTTCGGTAGAGGAGACTGAGGAGGGGGAAAAGAAGTGGAGAGAGAGAGAGAGGGAGAGGGATTTTAGGGTTTCCTAAAAAAAAAGTTGTCTTTTAAAGCCTAAGGGTTATTAAGGGTAAATAATAAAAATTATTATTAATATTTCATTTCGGTTCGGATAATTATCCGATCGGATAATGTCATTCCCGAATCCGAATCCGATAAAAACATTATCCGATAAGAATATCCGAATCCGAATCCGAAATCCGAAAATTTCGGATAAAATCCTAAAAATCGGATACGGATTCGAATCGAATTCGGATTTTCGAATATCCATTGACAGCCCTAATTAATATGGTATGAAACCATGAATTATGAAAATGGAAGGAGGCCTATATGGCTATTTGTCTAAATTGAGATAACCAACAAACTCAATGACTCATACAACTCTAGGTTGAGATACTTGAATATATGGAACAATCATATTCTATGAAGCACCTTGCTAAGTCTACGTGAGGTCGACGTGCAGCCTGCGCAGCCAACCATCAAAAGCCATGGAATGCCAGGGGAGCATATACATAGGAACAGTTTTGAACTGTCTTCACCCACCCTTAGGTTATAGGGTCTTTTGCACTTATGTAATATAGTTATTAGGGTGTTAGGACTCTGAGAATTGACTAAAAGGGTCATTGAAGCAACCATATTTAATGGGAACATCATAGCTTCAACAAGTTACTGGCTTTTAAAAAAACAATATATATTGCGAAAAATTGGACTGCAAGTACCATTCTTGCATCTCCTCCTCCTGCACGGGGGGAGATGCTACATTCAAAGAATCAAAATGTTTCAGGGTTTTGTTAATTTTGCCCTAGTTAACAGTGAATCTAAAAATACTATCACAGTCATCGTGAATGAAGAAGGGTTCTCGAGTAAGGTTGTTGAGAATGCGAGGAACATCAAAAAAGAAAAGAATCAAGAGAGAAACATCGTTATTCTCAACAATACATTGCGTAAATACTGTGTAGTTTGGAACTTTGGATTCCAAATGAACACAAAATCGTAAATGTCCAAAACCCAGACTTCAATGTCAAACAAATAATCCAAAACCCTAGAAACAAAACAAAAAAATTTGTGCGGGAGGAAGAACCTTGTTTTCGCAATTCGGGAAAATGAAGAAGCTTAATATGTTGGGGACTACATTAAATTGTGCAGCGGAAACAAATAACTATTTTCCCTTCACAGGATCACATGAGGATGCATGAATTAAAATAATAACTTGAAGATCAGATACATACCGTTTAAACGCTTGCATTTAATCCCAGATCTTCCTCCCACGTTCTGGATCAGTTTTCGAAAACTTGAAAAGATACAGCAACTGTATTTTGGCCATAACTCTCTAACGGTTGATCCGATTCGCCTATATGATATATACTTTTTGTAGGAAATCGAATTTTCTACAACTTTACGTGAAATAGCAAATCTCCAATTCTGCTCCGAAATGCCTCAAAACTCGATTTTAAATTCAGACGAGAATATACTACGAATTTTGGGTTTCTAAAACCATAAAGGTCATAACTTGAATTCTAAATTAGGAGAGAGTTTTAGATACACAAGTTAGGGTGGGCTATCTTATGAACCCTATCTCTATTTATAGAGAAAGACTCTCTTCCCATATCTTTAGCTCCAAGTTAGGTCCATATGGGCCCCACTTACTTAAGCTTTTGATTTATTACTTTGAGGTCCATATATCTCATATAATTCTCAAATAATAAATCTAATTGCAGTTAAGTCCACTAAATAACTGCAACTGAATACTCTCAAGTAAATGAATATTATTCAGAAGCCCTTCACTCGTTATACCAGCAAATAGTCCCTCCACTTAACTGATATTCGTAATATACACCAAGGTAACATTAACTATTAATGTCAGCACCTTTCGAGTAATTACATCTTAGTCCTTGCCTGCCATATCATACCATTATAATTATTCTAATAATCCAATAAACATTTTATAGGATCACTGCGCAGTCTAGAATAATTAATACTTTTGATTAGGCTCTTAAGGGAATATCATTTCGGTGTGGATTCCTTATTGACACAAAGTAATCCCACTAAGTGATTTCGATCACCCAACCTACCCAGAATATTGGATCACGTTTGCGTTGTCTGACCTCACTGTTTGGTAGATCAAAGTGAGTAGAAACCAACTTGTAAGGTATACTATGCTCTCAGGATTTAGGACATTTGCAATTAGCAAGTTTTACAGAATCTTTTTATGTGCTGACAATAACATAAAAAGTATTCTGTCTGACCTGTTCAGTGTATTCTTAATACACCAACACACTGACTTAGAGTCGCCACTCTAGTGATGGAGATACATCACCCTATAATATAGAAGTCTAGTGTATTATAGTCTTATCAGATGAATTGTTCAGATTCATCACTGACTATGAACTATACAAGAATATAAGGAACCAGTAAATTACATCTCTCCATGTATGAACACTTCATACAAATAATTTACTTACAACATCATCTTGTGAACAACACTTAATCCATCATATGAATAAAGTAATAATATAGTATCATGCTTATTAATAAATATAATTTATCAATGTTATCAATTTAAATTGTTTTAGGGCATAAACCCCAACAATCTCCCACTTGCACTAAAAGAATTTAATGTCACAATAGCTACTTATCTTCTGAGAATAAGATTCGTATGTGACACTTGTTTCATCAGCATGAAACCTTCATCTGTAAGTATTCTCATCAGCATGAGAATCAAAACTACCAAGCAGAGCTTTAGAGTAGAGGTTCTACTAAGTTTCTTACAAATACAACCTTGGCTAACCATCTCGCCTAAACAAAGTCTTTGGCATCCGTGGTAGACACTCTCCCACTCGATGATATCCACCAAGATATCTAGAAATAGAATTTCCAGATCTGAATCTGACACAAGGTCAGAATTAATGCAACCAATTATAACACTAACATTTGGACTATTTTGTAACTCCGAATCCAACTGAGATTATCTAAGTCATGCTTTACAGCTCTATAAATCTCAGTACCAAAACTCGACAAATGTTAGCTGACTAAGCCCACCTGTAAGACAAATATCTGATTTTTGTCACTTGCACTTTATGTGAGAGGCTTCCTATTACATAAGCATAGGGAACTGCCTTTCAATTTACTTCCTTTATCAATGTCTATATGACAAAGATTCCAAAAGAGTAATACCACAGAAACATTTTCTATGGAACAGTGCATTCCAAACAAAATCGGTATATTATTGACCCTTACAGTTTTGAGATAGACTAATACTCTAGTTAGCTGATCTAGCAAGGCTTGATCACTAGAATGAAAGAATTTCTCAAAAAGTTCTTTTACATTAACGTCCATTAGATAACCAAACCTTAATAACATTTCAGGTATCATTATAAATGATCATTATGTCATTACTATATAGCTATGGAAACACTATTACTTACTATCCACATCTTATACATAGCCCATCCATATTTAATTAAAATCAACTAACTTGATTTTCTAATTAAATCGGATGCATCAACTTCGAGACATCTACTTCTGTAATAAATGTACAAAGTACTCATGGCCTACTGTAATGAACTTTATCTGGCTTGATTGCAAATGCCAATGTCAATATGCCTCTTGGGAGGATAATATCAACATTATTTGCGATCTAAGAAAATTCTGTTAATTTAATCAAGACTGCCAATGATGTGGTCACAGCAAGTCTCTTTAACGGTCAATCAGAATTTCTTATTCCTTGTAAACTCTTCATCCAATAGTTTTAATATTAGATGAAAGTTTTACAAGATCCCAGACTCGATTAGAATCCAAAGATTCTTCTCTTATCACAACAGTTAACCATTGTCTCGAAATAAATTAGCATTTTCATAGTTTCAGGGACTGAATTCTCATCCTCCAAGAATAAGATCAATTGGGTTCTTGTGAAACCCTCCCACTACGATAAAGTCCCTATGTATTCTAAAATTGAATAACGTAATTCTTGTGTCTCAGCTTTATATCCTGGTGTCAACTTATGCAGTATTCTTAAGAATGTAACTTTTCTCTGTAAACACAAACTCCTTTTGCATACCTATAAACAGATACGCTTCTGCTCTTGACTCTGATTTGTCATCCATTCTAAGACAGGATAAATTGTTCATATGGGCTTGGGCCCAAATTACAATTTTCTTGTCGAAGAACCTGACGATTCATAAGTTAAAAACGGAAGGCTACTAACTGTTACCCAAGGTATATGTCAGAAGAAAGTAATGAATTATAATCCACCATAGATTTCATCGTATCCAGTGCAGATTCTGTATCTTCACTTATTACACCATTCTACTGGAAGAATCCAAGTGTAATAAATTGGTTCTCAACTTAGTATGTACCATATAAGTCAAAAGGGTGTTTGCCATTTACGATCATATCGAATGACGAAACTTACCTCTTAATTTTTTATGGTTCCACATACAACAATGAGTACCTAAACAAGTCAATCACTAAAACCTTCTACCTTCCTTTCAAAGGAACTCTTAATCACTAAACTCTGAATCGTATTCAGATTAAAGTGACTAAGTTTATAGATTTTAGCGATAACTTGAAATAACTGAAGAAACAATTTATTCAACGAATTCCAAGAAAAATAATTCATCCAAGTGTAATGAGAAAAGCTAAGGATTATTATCAATGTACAACTATGAATGTCATCTAATGCATTCTTAATAAAACTTAATGAGAACAGATGGACTGTATACCTATTCTTGTAAAGATATAATACAGTCAATCATGTTTTCATATTTTATTCCGTACACGATGATAATCATTGAGACTCCTAATTGTCGAGTATCCTATTTTGCCGTATTTAGAAACACTTTCTATTTGGCATCGTATTACTTTTCCTATACTTACCATCTCGATAGGATCAACCTTAGGAATTACTGGGTACTTCTTCTTTGGTTTCATGTCATAAAGACATACACAAAGATGATTATCTAGTTTTATGATCACCGGAATACAACTTGAATGTTTTCCACTTTTTCATGAAAAGTGTGTAGAGGAATCTACTCGGAAAACAAATCTAGTTAGGCTCTAAGGAACTACAATGTCCCAGCATATCAGGTATATGCTGACTAATTGATGTTCCTACACCTCATAGTGTTCATATAACTTTTCGTTATCTGTCAAACAGAACGATTCTGATCCCCAACCTTTCCTATAATGTCACTAGTAAATGTAAAGTACCGATGTTAGTGTTATAACACTTAGACATCAACTTTTCACCTACTTATGACATTTTTCCAATCAGTTCCTGGTAATAATAGGATTCCGTAAATCCTGGATACACAGTCTAAAGTACATAAAGTACTTTACTGCATTTAATGACAGTTATCTAATTCGCATCTAGTCCACATGATTTATGTCAAATTTATTGGTTTACATTTAAAATGTGTTACAAGTGAGAACTATTGAACTACTAAGCATGAAATACTAAAACAACATGAGTTTGAAAAAATTTTAATTTATAGTAGTTCCCTCTAATTACTATAAATATCGGATAACTGATTGTGTATACAGACATCAATCCTATGGGATATCTGTATGTATACCAAAACAGTTGAAATCCCATTTCATCAAAAGAACCTATCCTGACATCTCATGTCAAAGTTGTTTTGACATCCGATTTTGTTCTGACCCCTAAATTAATGACAAATCCTCGTTCCTATGGGAAGCGTTCTTTATTCATCATTTAGTTAAGTGTGGTCCACCATCTCAGTTCAGAATGCTAGAAGATATAGAAACAGTCTCCTATGGGAGATCTCTTTCTACACTCTAGTCCGAATACCGTGCTTATTAAAGCAATCCAAGCCAATAAGCTGCTAGGATGTACTATTCCTATGGGCATTAGACCCCTAGCCTTATTCTTGGACCGATGGTGGAGGGTCGTGGGATTGTGTTTCCATGAACACAATCCCTCTCCCACTTAATTAATTAAAATGAGAGATATATTTTAGAGTTTTAGAAAAAATGTGCATTTGTGTAAAGTCTATTATATTTCTATACATATAATGTACAATATAAAATTACACATTAATAAACATCTAATGTTAATAATTCAACACATATTTCTAAAAACTAATACATACAAACTATACATTTAATGCATATATCTATTGTATGTAATTATACATCTCATGTATATAATTCAGAGCATTAAAGTGTTGCATACATCACATGTATCAACTAAGTCCATATACATCACATGTATATCGTATAAGGAGTTCTCAATTATTTAATTGATTGATCAATAGATTCGTAACCATAAAATTCTATCACATAGAGCTTGTACACGATTCATCACATCTAGGGATTAATTGGGTGCTTGGATTATCCATTTCAGTAAAATAAACCTTTTAAAATACTTTTTAAAAATAAAACCCTGAAGAAAAACTATTTTTCCTCAATATCTGCCAAAAACAGATTGTACACTGACATAGAATGGACCGGCAAGGGCAAGTACCGACTCTGGTCTAACAAGCCGGAGTCAAAAGTTGAAAAACAGTTTTTCAGGGTCTGGGTCGGTCTGGTTCGGATCGATTTGAGTTGCTTGACTAGTCTGACTTAGGTTGAGTCGCCTGACTAGTCTGACTCGGATAGAGTCGCCTGACTAATCTGACTCGGTCTAAGTCGTACGAGTCAACTCTGATCAATTGTAAACCCTTGGTCAATTGACAAACTGGTTAGGTCAGCAATTAACTGGGTCAACCCTTACTGGTTGGTGGGCAATTTTCTGGTTGAACCATCTGGGTCAGGTTGACCCGGTTCACCCCGTTTGGTTCTATTTGACTTTACCTAGCTAAGTTATATCGGTATGACCTTTTGTGAGGAGCACTGGATCATACTTGTATAGTACGCACGTTCACAGCACACGTATGTGGCACAATAAAGTACTACACTCGTGCACACATGTGGACTGCACACGCACCAACTCCCACTACACAACATCACACACATATGTCAAGCATGTGTACCGCACACATGTATGATGCATGAATACACCACATACATGCACACACGTGCGCTCCATATATGCCACAACCTTGTTGGACCACGAGCTAACTCACAGGTTGAACCATGTGTTATCCGATCTGGTCCAGTCGGGTTGATGTGCGAGTTGAACGGGTTAGGTCGATCTGGCCTGCGAGCTGACCCACGGGTTGGACCGCGAGTCCACGGACCGAGTAAACGAGTTTGGATATTAGGTTATCGGGTCAGCAATTTTGGTCAGGTTACCGGGTTGTCGGATCGGGCCAACGGGTCTGTACATGGGCGACTAGGTAGGGTCATTGGTTGGAGTGAACCAACCAAACAGTCCCTAACTATGTCCACATCCAAACACCTCCTAACCCAAATCCTTATACCCTAACCTATCCCAAAATAACTTATCTTAACTCAATCCAAACATTCCTTAAGAAAAAACTCTTTTTCTTAATTATGCCTAGCCAAACAACACTTAAGAAAAAACATTTTTTCCTTAATATGTCAAACCAAACAACACTTAAGAAAAAACATTTTTTCCTTAATATGTCAAACCAAACAACACTTAAGAAAAAACACTTTTTCCTTAATATGTCAAACCAAACAACACTTAAGAAAAAACACTTTTTCCTTAATATGTCAAACCAAACAACACTTAAGAAAAAACACTTTTTCCTTAATATGTCAAACCAAACAACACTTAAGAAAAAACACTTTTTCCTTAATATGTCAAACCAAACAACACTTAAGAAAAAACACTTTTTCCTTAATATGTCAAACCAAACAACACTTAAGAAAAAACACTTTTTCCTTAATATGTCAAACCAAACAACACTTAAGAAAAAACACTTTTTCCTTAATATGTCAAACCAAACAACACTTAAGAAAAAACATTTTTTCCTTAATATGTCAAACCAAACAACACTTAAGAAAAAACATTTTTTCCTTAATATGTCAAACCAAACAACACTTAAGAAAAAACATTTTTTCCTTAATATGTCAAACCAAACAACACTTAAGAAAAAACATTTTTTCCTTAATATGTCAAACCAAACAACACTTAAGAAAAAACATTTTTTCCTTAATATGTCAAACCAAACAACACTTAAGAAAAAACATTTTTTCCTTAATATGTCAAACCAAACAACACTTAAGAAAAAACACTTTTTCCTTAATATGTCAAACCAAACAACACTTAAGAAAAAACACTTTTTCCTTAGTATGTCAAACCAAACAACACTTAATTGCTAATGGGTCGCCCCTTAACAGTTACTGGATTTCCCCTTAACAGTCAATGGGTTACCCCATAACAGTTCGTGGGTTACCCCATAACAGTCAGCAGGTTACCCCTTAACAGTTCTGGGTTACCCCATAGTAATTAGCAGGTTACCCCATAACAGTTCTGGGTTACCCCATAGCAATTAGTAGGTTACCCCATAACAGTTCGTGGGTTACCTCATAACAGTTTCAGGTCACCTCATAACAGTTTTGAGTTGCCCCATAACCGTTCTTGGGTTACCCCATAACAGTTCGTGGGTTACCTCATAACAGTTTCAGGTCACCTCATAACAGTTTTGAGTTGCCCCATAACCGTTCTTGGGTTACCCCATAACAGTTCGTGGGTTACCTCATAACAGTTTCAGGTCACCTCATAACAGTTTTGAGTTGCCCCATAACCGTTCTTGGGTTACCCCATAACAGTTCGTGGGTTACCTCATAACAGTTTCAGGTCACCTCATAACATTTTTGAGTTACCCCATAACCGTTCTTGGGTTACCCCTTAACAGCTAATAGGTCAACCCTTAACCAAAACTATTACAATAGCATTAAAACTTTAACTATTAAAGTTCTGATGTTATCAAGAAATAGCCTGGTTGTATCAAACCTAATAATAACCAAAATTTATAACATCAGAACTATATCTCATATTGCTCTGACGTTAACAAAATTACCTGGTTATATCAAACCTTAATTAAAACTCTTAATTAAGAAATCTTTTAATTAGAAACTCTATTTAATTAATTAAACACTTTAACTAATTAAAAATTCTAATTAAAACTTTCTTTAATTAAACAATTTAACCAAAGAAACCCTAAAACTAACCCACGACCCCTTGCCTTTTCTTTTTTTTTTTATTTATTTTATAAAACCTTTTCCTGAATCAAAATAAAATTAATAAATAAGAACTACTAATTTTTGTTAAACCGATTAAAACAGACTTTTAATCCTTTTCTTTCTTGAAAAATTTAGAAACCCTTTCTTTTGGTCAAGAACAACAAGAATGCTATTTTCTTTTTCTTGGATCCCAATCTAATCTTTGTGTACAGACCTTTTACCAAAAATTAATCCAACCCTTATCAATCTCATTGATATAAATTTAATCCCTAAGTATTTTGAATCAATCAAACCCTAAAATAATCAGGAACAACCTTAAGTAAATAAAAATAATTCATGTAATAATTCATGCAGTGCTTCAAGCCTGCTCTGATACCACTGTTGGGGAAAAATAGGGTCTAGATTAAATTGTGCAGCGGAAACAAATAACTATTTTCCCTTCACAGAATCACATGAGGATGCATGAATTAAAACAATAACTTGAAGATCAGATACATACCGTTTAAACGCTTGCATGTAATCCCAGATCTTCCTCCCACGTTCTGGATCGGTCGTCGAAAACCCGAAAAGATACAGCAACTGTATTTCGGTCATAACTCTCTAACGGTTGATCCGATTCGCCTACATGATATATGCTTTTTGTAGGAAATTGAATTTTCTACAACTTTGCGTGAAATAGCAATCTCCAATTCTGCCCCGAAATGCCTCAAAACTCGATTTTAAATTCTGACGGGAATATACTACGAATTTTGGGTTTCTAAAACCATAAAGGTCATAACTTGAATTCTAAATTAGGAGAGAGTTTTAGATACACAAGTTAGGGTGGGCTATCTTATGACCTATCTCTATTTATAGAGAAAGACTCTCTTCCCATATCTTTAGCTCCAAGTTAGGTCCATATGGGCTCCACTTACTTAAGCTTTTGATTTATTATTTTGAGGTCCATATATCTCATATAATTCTCAAATAATAAATCTAATTGCAGTTAAGTCCACTAAATAACTGCAACTGAATACTCTCAAGTAAATGAATATTATTCAGAAGCCCTT
>MVGT01004544.1:495541-556243 GCA_002174775.1 Macleaya cordata | reverse complement strand
TTTTTTTTTTTTTTTTTGCGGAATTTTTTTGCTGGAACTTGAGAGAGAGGCATTATCGAGGAAGGTGTTTCCCGAGAGGATCGAGAGAATGTTTGCAGCACGAGGAATGGAAGTAAAATTGTAACCGAAGAATGTAACGATATAGTCCCGGGCCACCAAAGATGGGCTTTTATTTTAAACGAAGGTATAAACATGGGCTTCAACGTTTTCATTTCAAATTTGTAACGTCTACCAACGTACTAAGGATATGAGCTTTTTAGAGTATCCAAAGCGGTGAATGCCAATAAAACTGCATCCTCATGAGTTAAATTTGGGAAAAAATAACTTCGAATTTGCAAACGAGGAACCACAGTAGTGTTGTAAAAGAATTTGCACAAATGGCCCCCGGCATTAAAAACAAAACAAAATTGAAAACCGAAACATATAAAGAGATAGGGCCCAATGTTACTTTATCGTTGGTGGGCAGTGTCCAGGCTACCCGACTAATCTAAAAACGCAAATCGAAACCCATCTTTGCTAAATTTACACAAGATGATAGCCTTGTATATCAAAAATGCAAACGATCTTGGTCTAGTGTGGTTGATAAAATTTGTAAAAATTGAACAATTTGCCCAGTTGTGGATGCTCTTATTAGTTGATCACGTAGAGTAGACTTGGCAATGGGCTAGGGTTAGGGTTAGGGTTGGCGGGTTTTCGAGCTAGGAAGCATCAACCCTAACTCTAGCCCATTTATTAAACGGGTCAATTTCTCCAACCCTAGCCCTAACCCTGGTAACCCTAACCCTAACTCTAATAACCCTAGTTATATTAATCTTCTTTATTGTTTTGATTTTTATTAATTGAGTTTTAATTAAGAGGGAGAAGAAATAGGTTTTAATTAAGAGAGAACAAATGGAATTAGAATGGAACTTTGATGAAGACTTAAATAAGATTTTTATATAGAGAGAGAATGAGTGGAATCAAAATAATTTTATCAAAATCCTAATTAATGTTTGCTTAGGCGGGTTGGCGGGTTGGCTCGCGGGTTACACAAGCCAACCCTATTTTTGGGCGGGTTGAAAAATCCCAACCCTATCTCGGCCCGTTTAATTGGCGGGTCGAGTTAGGGCCGGGTTATTGCCGGGTTAGCAGGTTAGGATCGATTTTGCCAGGTCTAACGTAGAGGGAGATTTTATGGGTGCCTACCCAAACCTTGTTGGCATGCCATAGATAAGGGCTCCCCGCCAAATATGTTTTTCATATATTGGCAAGCTCTAACTTATTTTGTTGGCACTATTTTTATTTAAACGGTTTTGACCATAACAAAAATCCCTCCAAAATCTAATCGGTGGGTTTTGATTAATTGTTTGTTGGGAAGTTTGAATAAGAAAGAAAAAAATAAAAAGAAGAATAGAAAGAGAAACGCCAAATTTTAAGATTTTTGTGAAAAATGGCTATGACATTTTTAGTTTTGAAGTTAAATCTCAAGAATAATAACTTTTGTTAATTCCCTCAAAAAAAATAACTTTTGTTAACATTTTAAACTGTTCTAAATCAACCAATTTTGACTTTCAATGTTTGTTTTTCATCTTTGATATGTGAATTTAACTCGAATTTTGTATCGCAATTTGTTTTTTCCCATTTACGTCAAAAATGCTATTTTTTTTGAATAGGAATATTGCCCAGGTTAAAATGCTATTTTAAACACCGCTTAAAAACTGGAGTATTTATATATAGATCCAAATTGACCACAGTAAGATTTCAAATCTTTTAGAATCAACATAAATAATCTTTATAAATAAGCAAAAATTTGACTAAAAATAAGATATATTAATAATAATTGTGACGCTTGGCAAATTTGGAGATCGCTATAGTAATCTTAAAGTTAAAATAGATTGACTAAGTTTAACCAAATAAAGCCTGCCAACAATTTTTTGGTGAGTGCCAATAAAATTTTCCATCGCAAAAAAGGTTATATATGAAGCCCTATGTTACATACAGAAATTACGTGTAAGGCTTACTCATAGTTTTGCATAAACTTTGTAAATAAATAATTTTTCTAGGCTCGTTAAAAGTAAAAAGCATTAAAAAAAATAATTGACTTAATTAATAGTATAGATGTAGAAGCATTAGCCGTTAAAATCAGGTTCGATTCCGATAAGTCCAAGGTTTAATTGGTTCCTATTGACACCCTAATGCATTCAACTTTGATATTATGGGAACTAATTGGTCCCGGTTCGAACTTCGGTCTGGTTTATTCTAAATGCCATGTCACATTATGCTAGCCCCTTGAACCGACCTCGATCATATAAATACTTGCAACCACACTGCCATCTTATTATTCAAGTCCCCCTCACAGTAGCCCTAGGTCGTTTACGTTTTTAGGGTTTTGAAGGAAGCAGAAGGGATTTTGTTGCAGTCGCCACCATGAGAGCCAAGGTAAAGCCCTTTAACCCTAATTTTTGATACCTTCTTTCATCTCTCTTCCTGTCATTAATTAGTTTGATCTTCGTTCTACTAGTTTCTCCTCGCTGGTTTTTTTTTTTTCAATTTTAACTATCGATCCTTTCCTTATATTGTGTTTATTTTTATTTTTCGGTATTTGGGGGTTTACAGTGGAAGAAGAAGCGCATGAGGAGATTGAAGAGGAAGCGCCGAAAGATGAGGCAGAGATCTAAGTAGAACTGATGATTTGACTCCTCTAGGGTTTCGTTTTTGGAGTCGTTTCCTTATCTCTTGTTGTTTTTTTCGTGTTCTAGTTAATGCGAATGAGCCAGTGGATGTAGGGTTTTTGTTATAGTTCTTGATACATTTAGTGGATTCGATTTTACGAATCTCATTAACTTGGATTCTTCTTTTTGTTCAACTTAGTTTCAGAATTTAGTAATGCATACTAATTTCATATTGATGGATTTACAAGTGATTGGAATTTAAGTTTTTATGCATACTAATGGAATTCAAGTTTTTATGATTATTTGAATTTCTGTGTTTGGAATTTGGATGCACTTATAGTTATTTTTTATGATCATTGCCTTGTATCTACTTTTTATCCTTTCTGGTTTTGTGATCTCCTGGTGCTCTGACTTCTTAGGGAAAATTGAATGTTGTTGATGATGATGTTTGTAGATGAGTGATAATAATTAGAGGGTTAAAGGCTAGCAATGCAGTTCACAAGAGGTTAATTTATTTTTATTTTATGTTCGTACAAGATGTAAAATTTGTCCCATTATATTCAGACCCATTTCTTCTCTTTGAATATATGATATAGAGATTTCAGTCTTATCAAGACACAATTTACGTTGATGATTTTAGGTACTTTTGCATGTAATCTAGGTTGGGATTTTGTGATTTGAGGTACTTTAGCACTTCTAGAACTGTCAATGGCAATCTTCAACTTATTTGAGTCATAATCAAGAACGGAATGCCCTAGAGAATTTGTAGAAATTGTCTTAGCGACACCTAATTCAAAGTGTATCTTATAGAGGAAGTTGTTTGTATTGTAAAATCACCTAATTGAAAGGGAGAGCATGTTTTTTTAGAGCAAGTTATTATAGTTATAATTCCTTACAGGGGAGGTTTGGGAGAGAAGTTCCAGTCTAGAACATCTGTCCATTCAATCATCCTAATTAGAAAGTTTCTTGTTTGTTTGTTTGTTTTTTTTTGTTTGTGTTATAGTTAATGCCAATGAACCAGTGGATCTAGGGTTTTTATTATAGTTCTTGATACATTTAGTGGATTTTGATTTATGAATCTTGTTTACTTGGATATCGACTTTGTTCAACTTACTTTTAAGAATTTATTTATGCAAACTAATTTGATATTGATGGAATTACAAAAGAAACAAGTTTAAGATCTTATGCTTATATTTGAATTTGTGTTTTGACTTTTGATTCCCCTATAGTTTCCCTTGTTTATTCTAGTCTAGATTATTCAGTTTTATGGATCTTCTTAGAGTAAGTGTCCCATTCTAGGGTTTTACTTTCTAACTTATTAGGGAGAATTGAATGTTGATGACATTGGTGATGCTGTTGGTTTATGAGTGATAATAGGGTAAAGTTTTGAAGGCTGGCCGCTGGCATTGCAGTTCATATGTGTTAATTGCCTTTTATTTTTATGTTCATTGAAGATTTAAAATTTCGAGCATTACATTCAGATTTAACCTTTCTGATTTTAGGTTTTTTTTTTCTTGTAATGCAGGGTTTAGTGGTTATACAAACTGTCAATAATGTCAATTTCCAAATTCTTTGAGTGATATTTAAGAAAAAAGAATCTTGTTAAAATTATTTTAGCAACACTTAGTTCAAGGGTATCTTGGAGGAGATGAAGACCTAATTGTTAGGCAGAGTATGTATTTCGTTTTAGCAAGTAGTTTACTTGGACCTTAAGTTTGTAGAGTCTATAATTATACCGGTTAGGCTCTTACCCTACATTATTTGTGTAACAAAACATTAGTATGATTTCTCTCTTCGTTTCTCTCTGTTTTCTTTTTTCTTGTTCAACTATTATATTCTCTCCTTGCTTTCAACAATTTTTTTAGTTTGATCCGAGATGGTAAATCAAATAATCCTCATCAACAGTGAAAACCCTAAGGTTGTTTAGGGCTCTTTATTTAGTTATTTATTTATTTATTGTAGGATGTGATGTCTGAATTGAGGTTATTTAGGTCTAGCATCTCCCTTCCAATTCCCCTCATGGAAGTGCTTGGTGGTCTAGCATCTCTGTCCTTAGTTGATCCTTGGGTGCTCAAAACCTAATAATCAATTAATAATTTAAAAGTTGAAAAATAGGAGCAGGATGGGGATTAATATTAGCATCACTAACCCTTTTCTTTACCAACTAGGAACTCAAATTATCTAAATTAGATACTATTTTTACAAATTAACTTCTAATAATTAATTGAAAATTTAATAGTTGCGATTTTCTCGTTCAGTGAATCTTAGGGTTTGGGTGCCAATATAATGTTTATTTTTTCGATCAATGGAAATTACCATAACATAATATAGAAATATAAATTTTTAGTGTTTGTAACTATGTTTATAAATGTTTAGGGCCCGTTTGGTTCGCGATTAGAAAACTTTCAAAAACTAATTTACACCTAAATTAACTACATTTTGTATCACATCTAAAACTATTCTTTTGACTTTACTATAAAATTCTAAATGATTTCATTGAAAACAAAGAAAACATTTTTTTGTTTTGTAAAATCATACATGATTTTATTGGAAATCCCAAAACAGTTTTGGATGTAGTACAAAATGCATATTAGTTTAGGTGTAAATTAGTTTTTGAAAACAAGTTTTCCAATCGTGAACCAAACGGGCTCTAGTTTTTTGCTGATCTCTCTCTTCTGAGTTTGAATTTTTTTTTTTTTGGGGGTCTTGGTAAATATTGTTTGTCTTTCTCTTCATTTATTTCTGAATCTGAAACAGCGTGCCTAGTTGTTTTTATTCAACTCATGTGGGGTGGATTAAATTCTTGATAGTTTTTCAATTCGTCGCATTTTTTGTGACTGAAATTGGAGGAAAACTAGGGGTTCTTCTGTAGGCTTGATTGGAATGATTTCCAGCGTGTTAAGGAAAATTAGGGGTCTTCTTTGTACTTATATGATTTAGGAATTATATTCTTTGGGGATAAGAGCATCTCCAATGCAATGTGGATGTGGTAAAATAAGACTGCCACATAGAAAAAATACACATTTCTCAAAAAAAAAACTCCTTAAATATTAATGTGAAGACACACTTTTAAACTGAGTTGGCAGTGGAATAGAATACTATTGGTGGAATGGATGTGAAAAATGAGGACATTGTGAAGTTGAATGTCTAGAATTTGAAAGAATTAGACATTCAACTTCACAATGTCCTCGTTTTTCACACTAGTGTCTTTCCATTCCACCAATAGCATTCCATTTCATTGCCAACTCAACTTAAAATTGTATGTTCACATTAACATTTGAAGAAATTTTTATGGAAAGATGTGTATTTTTCCTATGTGGCAGTCTTATTTTACCACATTCACATTGCATTGGAGATGCTCTAAGGAAGCCTATTCCATAGGATTCAAACGCTATCAAACACAGCTTTAGATAGATGTTCTTTTAATTGCAAAAGAGGTGGGAGAGGATGGAGGAGCGGTTGAGGATCATGAAAAGTGATTGAGTGACAGTATTCAAGGACAAAACAAATAAGAAAAGAGATCCCTAATGAAGAAAATTTTGATAACAACAACAAAGTGGTTTCATTATTTCTATTTTGTTTAAGTTAATTACAATCTTTAATTCAAGATTGGTTATTAGTTAAAGAAGTAATGAGGTTTGTTGCTGCTATTGGGGTTTGTAGTGGAAGAAGTCTAGGAGACATACGATGTATTTTCTCCTGGACTTCTCTACACTACAAACTCCAATCGCAACAACAAACGTCATTACTTAATTTCGTAATAACCTTGAAAGAAAAAATTTAAAAAAATAAATAAATAATAATGACAAATTTATTAGCAGATATATAAAATCTGAAACTATCAAAATTCATACCACCTTATTGTTGATATCAATTATTTCTTCTTATTTGTTTTATTCTTTGATAATACTGTCACCCAACCACTTCTTCATCATCCTCTTCCACCTCTTCATCGTGTTTCATCCATTCTGCAATTAGAGAAACAACATTAAGGCTAATCGACAAATAAATCTAAAGAAGAACCCTAATACTCCTTACGGCTGTGCGAAGTTCAATTTTCGAATCTCAAATCATCCAATCACAACTATAGAAAATGAAAACTTGTGCATGATTTTACACTGCTTCAGTCCAATAAAAACATTACTCAGCACTAGATCAATCAGATTTTCTGAGTCCATAACTTTGTTTTATTTTTATTTTTCTTCAAATTAATTACAATATTATCAAATTAATGTTGTCGTAGGAGACGATACTAGATTGTATCGGCCATTTCTTGTTCTTAGGCTGTGTTTGTTTTTTGCTGAAAGGGTGTCTGAAATCTGACTCGTCATTTCGGGTTGAGTCAGATTTTAAACTGTTTGTTTTTCTTATTTGAATTTCTGAATCAATTTTGAGTCAGATAAAATTTCTGACTTGGGGGCAATTGAGTAAGCTATATTTTATAGCTGAATTAAGGGATGGATATCTGATTCATCCTAATTACTGTTATTATGTCCTCCAAAACGTTGTAAAATTACGACCTTAACCCATAAAATAAAAACTCCATTTCAACCAAAAAAAATCAAAATTTTCTTCTCTATTTTTTCAAACCGAAACCCTAGAAAAAAGATCTTCCCAAATCAAAACCCTTGATGATCGATCTTCTCCCATCAATTACGACAAGATCACCGATTGATTACGAACAAAGCTCTCGATCTAAGATCGACTGCATTTCCAGATCTACGATTGTTATCTACCTATATGAGATCAGATGAGTCAGATTTGGATGCCCAAAAAAAAACAAACACGGCGTTGGACTTCCCCTCTAGCTGAATTGCCAAAATTGTATGGCATTTGTCCTCATCTATTTTCGAACGTTATTTTTTTTAACAAAATAACAACTATTTTTACTAATATAATGGCCGCTATAATGATATAATATAACGGTCTATGGTCGTCACTATTACAATGGCCGTAACAACAGTTTTTTAAACATCGGTCCTAAGTTAAGAAGCATAGACACACGACACATACATGAAGACCTGCGAAATCTAAAAGAAATAGGACACAAATACAATGATAATACATATTTAAATAGAGTGAGGATCAACATTTTATTCACACGGTTCATGTGGGGGCTCATGTGGAGATAATTCAACGGTGTGAGGGCGATCTTTTCGCTATATAAAACATTTTTATATAAAATTAATTCTATTCTAAAACTTATGACTCCATCAAATGTTGTTTTAAAATTAATTATAAAAATAGATGGTTCATAAATCACAACTTTTGATAAGTTTAAAATTTTTAGAATGATGTGATTTGGTGCGGATGATCTATATGGTATTCACATCATCTCCACAAGAAATCACCCCTTAGACCATCTTCATGTGAGCCCAACATGCACCGTATCATGTTGATTTAAGCATGTATGCCGATGGATCACTCATTTAAATAATATAATTTTTAATTAAAATTTTTATCCCTAAATGCATATTCAGATTAGAATCCCTTTATAACTTGGTATGGGAATGGTACCGGTTCATACTCCGGTCTGGCTTATTCAAAATGCCAAGTCACGTGACGAGCCCAATGAACCAAAAAAAAGATAGTATAAATAATTGCAATCACTCGGCCATTTAAGTCCCTCCATCTCACGGTAACCCTAGATAGATTTCGTTTTAGGGTTTTGGAGGAAGCCAAAAGGATTTTGTTACAGTCGGCACCATGAGAGCCAAGGTAAAGCCCTGTACCCCTAATTTTTAACCTTTACTTCCAATTCTCTTCGTTGTCATGAGTTAGTTTGATTTTCGTTCTATTATTTCTCTTCATTATTATTTTTCAATTTTAATGATCGATCCTTTCCTTCTATTGTTTGTTTTTTTGGGTGTTTGTGTTTACAGTGGAAGAAGAAGCGGATGAGGAGATTGAAGAGGAAGCGCCGAAAGATGAGGCAGAGATCTAAGTAGAACTGATGATTTTACTCATCTAGGGTTTCGTTTTCGAAGTCGTTTCCTTATCGCTTGTTGTTTTTCGTGTTCTAGTTAATGCGAATGAGCCAGTGGATCTAGGGTTTTTGTTATAGTTCTTGATACAGTAAGTGGATTCAGTTTTATGAATTTACTTGGATATTTGTGTTTGTTCAACTCACTTCCAGAATTTATTAATGCATTCTAATTTGATATTGATGAAATTTACAAGTGTAACGAGTTTAAAATTATATGATTATTTGAATTTCTCTTTGTTTAGATGCACTTATTATAGTTTTCCATGTTTAATCTTGACTGAATCTTCTAGGATCAAGTGGCCTCATTCTAGGTTTTACTCTTTTGACTTATTAGGGAGAATTGAATGTTGTGATGATGATTATGTTTGTATACGAGTGATAATTGGTAGTGTTTTGAAGGCTAGCATTGCAGTTCACATAAGGTTAATTTCTGTTTATTTTATTTTCATACAAGATGTAAAATTTAGAGCATTATATTCAGACCCATTTCTTCTCTTTGAATAGATTATATAGAGATTTCAACATTAGTAAGACGCAATTTACCTTGATGATTTTAGCCTTTTTAGGTACTTTTGCTTGTAATCTAGGTTTTGACAGTTCTAGAACTGTCAATGGCAATCTTCAACGTATTTGAGTGATAATCAAGAAAAGAATTCCCTAGAATTAGTAGAAATTGTTTAGCAACAAGGTATCTTAGAGATGAAATTGTATGTATTGTAAAACCACCTAATTGAAAGAGAGAGTATTTTTTCTTGGAGTACCTTATTATAGTTATAATGTTGTTGATAGAGAAGTTCCCATCTAGAACATCTGGCCAGTTGATCATCCTAACTAGACCCTTTGTAAATTTGATTTGTTTTTTTTCCCATGTTCTTGTTAATGCCAATGAGCCAGTGGATCTATGGGTTTTTGTTTTAGTTCTTGATACAATTAGTGGATTCTGTTTTATGAATCTTCTTTACTCTGGTTTTATTTCTTTGTTCAACTTACTTTCAGAATTTAGTTATGCATGCAAATTTGATATTGATGGAATTACAAGAGAAACGAGTTTAAGATTGTATGCTTATTTGAATTTTTGTGTTTTGATTCCCCTATAGTTGCCCTTGTTTAATCTAGTCTCGAGTATTCAGTTTTATGAATCTTCTTGGAGTAATTGTCCCACTCTAGGGTTTTAATTGTTAACATTTTAGGGAGTGGGTGATGAGTGATAATAGGTATAGTTTTAGAGAAGTGCTACAAGCACTTTTGGGGGGGATTTACATCCCTCCCTAAGGTGTAGGGTGGTCCATGTCTTGAAATTTGGGGAAGACGGAATTCGAGGATGTGATTCAAATCATGAGGGGATAATAGCCTTACGATGGGTTTGGGGGAAGAAAATCCCCCAAAATGTGCGTACGTTTTAGCATTTTCCATAGTTTTAAGGCTTGTATTTCAGTTCACATGTTTTAATTGCTTTTTATTTTATGTTCATAAATGATTTGAAATTTTGAGCATTTCATTCATACCCATTTCTCTTATTTGAATCTAGGATATATTGATTTGCTTTGAACTTCAGTCTTAGCAAGAGATAAATTACCTTGCTGATTTTAGGTATTTTGCTTTACCTTGGAAATTTTAGGTATTTTTGCTTTCCAAGTTTTTTAGTGGTTTTTTTAATTTAACTTTTTTTTTGATAGGATTTGTTTTTAAATCCTAGAACTGCCAATTATGGCAATTTTCAACTTAATGAGTATTAGGAAGTTTCTAAATGCTAATACCATGTTAATTAGAAGTCCTAGCCTCCTAGGTATTTGTGAGTCTTTGTTACAAGCGCCTCAAGTTTTTACAGTCTATAAATATCCCTCCCAACCTCCATTATTTGCACAACAATACATTAAAAAGATTTTTCTCCTTTCTCTATTTTCTCCCTTCTTTTCCACTGTTATTAGTTTTATATTGGTGTTTTCAGTACGTGTTTTTAATTGTTTCTCTGACAAGGTTGTCTTTATTACCTATGTGATGTCTGAAGTACCCTCATATAGTCGATGGGTGTTTGAAGTTCCAATAATCAATTAATAATTTAAAGATTTAAAAGTTAACAAATCGGATAAGGATGTGGGTTAGTATTATATTTTAGCATCAATAAGTGTGTTGAGGTAAATTTCTCATTAAAAAAATAAAGTGTCGAAGAAAGCCCATTTGGTTCGTGATTTGAAAATTTGTTTTTAAAAATTAATTTACATCTAAACTAATATGCATTTTGTATTACATCCAAAACTGATTTAAGATTTACAATAAAATCATTTATGATTTTACAAATCAAAAAAATGTTGTTTTCTTTGTTTTCAATGAAATCATTTAGGATTTTATAGCAAAGTCAAAAAAATAGTTTTACATGTGATACAAAATGTTGTTAGTTTATGTGTAAATTAGTTTTTGAAAACAAGTTTTTCAATCGCGAACCAAATGGGCCCGCTCTTCTATGTACTTATTTGTTTTACGAAATTAACTTCAATGGTGGTTATTTGCTAAAGAGGTGGAAGAGGATGGGGGAGAGGTAGATGAAGGTGAAAAGTGGTTGAGTGACATTATTCAGGAGCAAAACAAATAATAAAATATCTATAATGAAGAAAAAAATCGTTAATTTCTTTGGTAACAAAGTTTCATTCTTTGTTTTATTCTTGAATAATAATGTCATTCAACCACTTGTTCATCTTCCTCTTCCACTTCCTCATCCTCTTCCACCCATTCCGCAATTAAACAAACAGCATTAAGGCTAATTGACAAATAAAACTAAAGAAGAGCCCTAATACTCCTTAATCATTGAATCACAAATATAGAAACTGAAAAATTGTGCATGGTTTTCCACAGCTCGAGTCCAATAAAAACATTAATCTGTGTAGATCAATCAGATTATCTCTTGATGACTAGTAGACTTGATATCAATTCACTGCTACCTCAAAACGGTTTTCTGCTCTAGTGTGAGAGTTTGTGTTGGCAAAGTATGTCCAAAGAAGCTGTGATTGTTTAGGAAAGTAGTTATGTTCCTGATTTGTCATCCCTGAGTCTAGCATCTACTTCCCTGGTATCATCCTCTTCAGGTAACTCACACTTCTACTCTCATCCTCTATGTGATATACAATGCCCAATCCTTTGAAGGGAAAGGAATATGAGCATTTTAAGTTTGTTTTTGTGTCGAACTTAAGAGTTCTTTAGGTGTAGCATCTCCCTTCGAGGTCTTCACCTGGAAGCGCTTGAGCATTGTCGGACCCAACGCTACAAAAGGTGAGTCATTTCTTGAATTTTATCCATACCAGAGACCTCTGTTTTGCTAAATTTTCCACATGCTTTGTCTGTTAACATGTTGCAATTTTCTCCTTGTTTGGCTTTCATTATCAGATATTGTCAAAGCATTTTGTTGTACATGAATGTAGTGTCCGTGCATCGTTAAAATGGGGAATCCACATATTCTGGATGTACCCCATACTTTTTATGACTAATTTGACACAAACGTACTAATGGATAGTATGTTGCAAGGTACACCACTAACACCACTAGAGGTGATACTACGAGGGTTGGGACATAAGTGTCCGGACATATGGCTTGAAGGTTGAAATCCAACTTAATTATCGCCATCCAAACTGAAGTCAAAATAGAATATAGCTTGAGACTTTTACCTTCTCTAATGAATGGTTTACGGAACTACCTTTTCAAATATGTGTAATCTGGTTTGTCATCAAACCGCAACGATCGACAGTAGTGACCGTATATATAAACTCTCTGATGGGTATGATTTAACACTATTTAATTACATGACAACATCAACAATTACTATCCAACAGGTGCTTCATAAATCATACCCATAAAAGTTCATATATACGCTCACTGCTATTGATCATTCTGGTTTAACGACAAATTAGATTATTCATATCTGAAAAGATTATTCCATGAACTATTCATTCGAGAAGGTAAAAAATGTCTTAACCTGTATTCTACTCTGAATCTAGTTTGGTTGGCAATAAGTTATAGTTCAACCTTCAAAATGTATGTTCGGACACCTATATCCTAACCATGGGTTGTATTACCTGTAGTGATGTTAATGATGTAACCTTTAACATATTATCTACGAGTTTGTTGTGTCTAATTATTGCTTGAGAGTTCAGTTGAGGTTATGTAGTTTTGTCTGGATCTTGACATCTAGGCATGCAAACAAACTGTTAAGGCGTCCATCTCAACATGTACCTGTCCAACTTTCTCCTTAATATTAATCTGCAGTAGATCAGTCAGTCTGATTGTCTGAGTCTTGAGTCCATATCTTGATGACTAGTAGATCTGATATAAATTATCAATCGTTAAGAAAAATAAAAATATCAATCATTTACAAAACCTAGTTAACTCAGTAGTGGCTACTAATTGTAGCGTTCATGCATCGTTCCAATGAGGATTCTAATGTTCTCGAAGTACCTTTTACTTTTTATTTCTAATTTGAAATAATCAACAAAAAGAGGTTCGACCTTTTATATTAGGCTGGTAATATTTGCTTCTTGTGCATTTGGTAATTAAAAAAGGAAAAAATAGTAAAAAACTTCACAAGTTTTTCAATATGTTCAAAAACTTTTATTTAAATATTTTTGGCTGTTAAGTAACCTTGTGTCAAAACAGGAATTTCACAGTAAAAGAGTAGTGTTAGGGGAGATTTTTTTGTAGGTTCTGCATGAAAATGATCCAAGTGCTAATTTTTTAGGAATGATAGCTTTCTTAGGGCAAGTGTTATGGACACCTTAAACAAGCAAAAAAAGTATTTTTTGAGGTTAGGGCAAGTATCACGGGCACTCCAAATATTCAAACCCCTCCCCCCGGTCCTAGATTTGGGGAGGGAGTAAGGGGTTAGAGGGAGGAGGCACATATTGTGCCGCACGGCACAATCTGTGCCAAATTTTCACTAGTTGTTTCCCTCCCAACGACTATTTTCCAACGGACATATTTTTTAAAAATCTATATATACCCTACATCCCTCATTCTTCTTTCACACCTTCTTCATCCTTCACATTCTTCTTCTCAATTCTTCATTCTTCCATCTCTCTAATCTTTCTATACTATTTCTACTATTGTTTTTTTACTTTTCTTTTCCAACAATGGCTGAGAGCAGCAAACGTGGTTCCAAATATTCTATTGCGGAAGACGTGGCGCTTTGCAAAGCTTACATCGCAATTACAGAAGATGGAGAAGTTGGGGCAAATCAAACAAAACAAACATTTTGGGATCGAGTTTTCACCAAATTTGTTGGGTTATACCCAAATCGCGAAGGGCGGAAACCACATGGAATAGGCAATCGTTTCGGTGTCATAAGTAAAGAAGTTTCTAAATATGTAGGACTTCTTGCTTATTATCACCGGAACAAACAAAGTGGTTGGAGCGAATTAGACATTGTAAAAAAAAAAAAAAATTTAAATGTTAAACTCTTGTCTAATTTTACTAAATTATTTTTCTTTTGTCTAATCTTTTTAGATTCGAAACACTCAATCTGAATACATGCACAAGGAAAAGAAACCTTTTGCCTTTGAAGAATGTTATCAAGTCCTTCAAGCATTACCGAAGTTTAACTATCTAATGATTTTGGGCACTGGGCCAATGAATGAAGAAGGTTACGATTCAAACCCAGTCACACCTACAGGTAGCTTCCAACATTTTGAGACACCGGGTGAATTTTGTCCAAATGCACAAACTGATACTAACAGTAGTGAACATCAAATTCCGGAACCTCTTCAAAGACCACCAGGGCAGAAGGCTACAAAAAGAGCCAAAAGATCAGGAGCTTCATCGTCATCATCTTCGTTGGAGTCTATTATAGATGAAACATCTAACAGAATCGTAAATATTTTCAGAGAGAACCAAGAGAAAAGGCAACATCAACGAGACTCACAGAATGAGAGGTTGGATATGGCTATGCAACTTAAACGGGAAGAATTAGCAATGAAAAGAAGAGAAGAAGAAGATCGCATCATGTCCGTCAATACACAAAACATGCCACCAGATTTAAGATTTTACTGGCAGCAGCGTCAACAAGAGATAATTTCCCAACGTGGCATTCCCCCAGGAAATCGATTTTAAAGTTGTTTCATTTTCCTAGATCTCAACCACTATGTACTAGCATTTATGTAATTTTTACTTTGTAGTTTGGATTTAGTAATTATGAAATGTCATCCATCTTGTTTAAGATCTAATTGTTATATCACAAAATTGTTCACAAAATAAACAACCTAAAATGAAAATATTGTTCGAAAAACAAACAACCCATAATGAAAACATTGTTCAAACATAAGTTCAAATATAAAGTTCAAAGTGACATACTCATCGAATGCGAGTTCCAGAACCATGCCTCGCCCAAATGTGTTCAACGAGATCATTTCTTAACTTAGTGTGTCTTTCTGCGTTCACCAATGCAGCACGACGCTCCCAATGGTTATGAAGACCAATGCCATGCTCTACCTCAACATTTTCATCAACTACATGGGTCCAATTTGGATCGCGTCGTTCGTCTTCAACAATCATATTACTCAAAATGATACAAGTCTTCATGATTTTATCCAAGTCCTGGGGGTCCCAATACTTCACAGGTCCAGCAACAATCGCAAACTTCCCTTTCAATAATGCAAATGCACGCTCGACGTCTTTTCGTTTTGCTTGATGTTGCTCATTGAATAGCAGTTTCTTAGGGGTATCAGCAACCTGAAATGATTTAACAATGTTCGCCCATGTCGGATATATTCCATCTGCTAGGTAGTACCCTGACTCATATCTAGTCCCATTTAGTGTGTAAACACAAGGTGGAGAACGACCTGCAAGATGGTCATCAAATAGAGGCGACCGGTATAGAACGTTCAAATCGTTGCATGAACCTGGTGTTCCGAAGAAGGCATGCCAAATCCACATATCATATGAGGCAACTGCTTCTAGGATCACTGTGGGGCCTTTTGCATGTCCTTGAAACTGTCCATGCCAAGCCACCGGACAATTCTTCCAAATCCAATGCATGCAGTCGAGGCTACCGAGCATTCCTGGGAATCCCCTACTTGCGTTTTCATCCATTAATCTCCGAACATCATCTGCAGTTGGGGTACGTAAGTAACGTGGTCCAAAGTGGCGCACCATCGTGTCACAGAAAACTTTTAGATTTCGATAAGCAGTTGACTTTCCCATTCGCAGATATTCATCTTCTAAGTCAGCTGGAACACCATGAGTCAATATTCGAAATGCACCAGTCAGTTTTTGATGAGGTGTGTGTCCAGGGATGCCCCGTGCATCAAACCTTTGTGTAAAATAAGGGTTCACATTTACGACCTCATGTAAAATCCGTAAGAACAATTCTCGGCGCATGCGATATCGAGTTCTAAAGTTCTCATCAGAATATGTCCCGCCGTCAGTGAAGTAATCTCGCATCAACACATCTGAAAATTGTCGGCGGTGTCGGTCCGTCCACCTCCGTTCTTGTACCTCACGAGGCTCAGGTTGATATGCTATCAAAGCCATTGACATAAGTTGTTGGTGAGCAACTAACAAAGTCTCTGCATCTTCATCAGACTCGTCATCTAGCTCATTTGACTCAATAATAATGTCAATAATATCATCATCCATTTGTAGACCCTACATCATAAAAGCCTCACAATTATTTTTAAGGATTTATAATGTAAAACTTAATTAGATTTTAATAAAAATGAACTAATATTCATACCGTAGTGTATATATCTGGTTGTAAGGCTGTACTCTCGGATCTGGATGTGACGGGAATGGTTGTAGGTAATCCATCTGATCCAGCAACTTGCATATTCCAATCCACGAAGGTTTCATATGATACTGGATGCGTATGCATCTGATATGTGAATGCTTGATCGCCCTCGGGTGGCGGGTATGGGATGTGATATGCTGGGTCACGTGAGGCTGCAACACCTATCTTCTCTTTGTTCCCAGCTCTACTTACAGGATCTATAATTGGACCGATCGAGACATGCTGCCAATATAACTTATACTGTTTCTCGGTTGCCGGTATCACATACTTAGCAGCTTCTACCCATCCATCTTTTTTATGTGAATCGAATACCTCATACGGAATGTTGGACAAGCTCTCCCTACTAGGTGGATCAGCAGGTATGACTATCTCACCATGGATCTGTCGCCAACAACGGTCACCTAAATACCAAACACCCTTCTCGTACTCTGGGTCATAAAGAATGACCCTACGAGTAGATAACCAATGGGCAGCTTTAATATCTGGTTCTTGATTATGACAGCTATCTTTGTAGGGCATCCATATCGTCCCTTGAGGTGACCTTGCCTCTATCTGTTGTTGAACATTGAATAAAGAGTGTTTACCATTATCTCTCTGATATCTTGACTTCCACTCTTTGTTGTATGTTAACATTCTTGGCCACAAATCTAATGGACCAATATTAAGTTTTTTGGTAGGTTCTAGCACACGAAAGTAACTGTAGAACCAATACTGTAAGACAAAGAGAAATATATTATAAGAACTTGTACAAATTTAAGAATCTGAAATAAATAAACCAAATGATAAGTAATTGTACATACCTCTAGCAACATCCCCATTCCGTTAAAGGAACGTACACCTCGACAACATTCGTCCATTGCATAGTAAAGACGACTTACTATAGCGGAGCCCCAATCATATGTATGGACTAGATTCAAATTCTCTAATGCAGCAAGCCACCCGCAGCTCACGGTACTTCTAGCATTTGGAAAGAAAATTTGGCCTATGACCCACAACAAAAACGTTCGAGCAAGCTCTTCTTCATGACCAATAATATCCCGATTCAGACTGGTCTTAATATGATCTTTGAGAGTTGAGAGACGGATACCACTAGATTTATTGTTCCACATTGAATTCTCAACTTCAGTCGGCCAAAATGCTCCGATAGTTAGATCATACTCATCAACATAATAATTCGAGAATGGTGGAGGATCCCCTTGGCCGATCGGTATCCCAGAAAGGAAGGTAAAATCATAGGGTGTGAAGCCAATTTCAAAGCTAGGAAAGTGAAAAGTGTGGGTTGTATCCCACCATCTTTCTAACAAACCTTCCATAATTGACCTATCACTATTGGGTAGGTATATCTGGAATAGGCGCCCCCAACCAGAATTATCAATGAATTTTTTCACATCCTCATTTCGGGTGGCAACATTATAAAGTGAATGTAATTCTTGCCACCCCCCTCTCCACTTAGTTGACTCTACCCTATCTGATTGTTTACTCAAATGGTCTGATGAAGACCCCGTATACGAAACAGGCTTATACTTATCGATTTGTAGGGTCGGAGAAGCCGTCTCATTTTCATCATTTTCATATTGTATGTCACGTGTTTTTGGCCGCTTCCCACTTCTAAAAAATCTCGACATTTAAACTATATATCGTAGTCAAACGGAAACAATTAGACAAAGTATATATGTACTTTGACACAAATCATGATTAATCAACATAAATATTTAATTAACTAATCATGCTTAAAATTAACATAAATTTATTTTAATTTGCTGAAAATAACATATTCATGTTAACATACATCAAATCAAATTAATATAGTGAACTAATCAAAATATAATGAACAATATTATAAGATACATAAATTTATTTTAATTTGCTGAAAATAACACATTCATATTAACATACATCAAATTAAGTTAATATAGTGAACTAATCAAAATATAACAATATTAATGTAAACCCTAAATCTAATGGACCAATATCATATCATAACAGAACATGGCAAATTTAAAAAAAAAATTGGCTAATCAAAAATCTGACCCCAATTTATTTTAAAGTGATTTTCAGGCAAATTTTAAAAAAGTTATTTTCAAGCAAATTTGTTTATAAACAGGGCAAATTTTAAAAAAATTAAACAAAAATAGTAAAACTAATCAAAAAATTTTAAAAATTACATCAAAAAATACACAAATTATGTATCTATCATGATAAATCTATATAAACATGTTATATTGTGTAAATCATAGTTATTTAATGTTTACAAACTTATAAAAAAATTTACATAAACAAAATAAGCTTAAGATAAAAAATACTTACAAAATTTTCGTTTTCCAACCGATTTGAACAAAAATTAGTTCAATAGAACCGTGAGAGTGAGATCTACAAAATGTATGGATTTGATCGACCGATCTGTTGCAAAACGGTAGAGATTTTGCTGTGAAAAGATGAAAAAAAAAAAAAATCGTTTGTTTGTGAAAGGAAAAAGGGGGGAGAAGAGAAGTGGGGAAGAGAGAAGGAGAGGAGAAAAGAAGAGGGAGAAAAGAAGAGGGAGGAGGGGTTACGGTGTGACTGTGCCATACGGCACAGATTGTGCCGTACGGCACAGTCACACTGTGGCACATGCTCTCCCTCACTCCTTTAAACCCCTACCTTAAAGGTTTCCCATGGCACTTGCCCTTACTATGTAGATCATTAACACCAAAAATCATTTAATTCTAAGATATCCAACTCTCTCGTACAAAATCAGCCTTTACATCCCATACATATAAAAAGAAAAAGAAAATTGACCTTAGTTCAAGAAGGTTAGGAGCTGGGTATATATGTACATGTCTGTCATGTATTATTATAAGTTGGTGACAAGTGTCAAGTAAACGAAGTAACAGGCAGAGTTTCTTATGGTTCTCAATCTTCTGTTACTCCTGAACTCAAATTCTACCTTATTCATCATTTTTCATCACTTCAAAAAATGAAGAAGAAAAAAAAGAAAACCAAACAACAAAAGTTATTTAAAACTAATTTCTAACAGGTTTTGTATCCTTCTCGACATGATCCGATCCGAACCCATGACCCAAACCGCCCTCAGACCGTACTCTGTTAATGTAATTTCTAACCTCCTCTGCAATCATCCGGTGCATTATAGTCATCAAACACATCTCTTTCATCTCCTTCACACATCTCCCTTCATTCTCCTTCTCCTCTTCCCTTTCCTCACCCCCAACGGTGCGCATGTCTCCCCCCTTCACATTCTCCTCCGCCTCAACCCTAACAAATGCCGGCGGCGCTGGTGGTGGTGGTGGTGGCGGCGGCGGCGGCAGCGGCAGAGTACTCTTTCCTGGTGGAGACAAAGTGAGCGAAGTCGCTGGTCCACCTACCCGACCCGACCCAGCATCATCATCATCAAAACTATTATTCTCAAGGGATGAAGACACTCTAATTAGACATTGCCGCTTCCTGGCTGACTCGGAATTGGACTCGGGATCGGACGATCCAGATGACTCGGAAGCGAGTCGACGTCGGAGAGTTGAGTTCCAATGGTTTTTTACAGCGTTATCTGTCCGACCAGGAAGAAGGCGCGCTATACTAGCCCATTTGTTGCCGTGGATAGAATGCGCCTGGATGATAATGGCGTCTTCTTGCGGAGTAAAAGGACGGTGTTGAACTGAAGGACTCAATTGGTTACACCATCTTAACCTACACGATTTCCCTGATCGGCCTGGTATTCCAGAGCTTATCAGAGACCAATTCCGTGCGCCATGCTCCCCCACCAGCTTCGTTAGCTTTTCGTCCTCCTCGCGACTCCACGACCCTTTGATCCGATCACCACCATCGTTATTCAATATCTCCACCATCGATCTTTCTCTCTCTAAACCCCCTTTCTCTCTCTAAAATTTTTTTTAGGGGAACTGACTCTGTGGGATTTTATATATATAGATCGAGGAAGGGTTTTAACTGACGGTTCGAGGGGTTGAGTTGGCGTGAACCGTAAACCGCTCACCAAGAAAAACAAACCATGCACGGGATGTGAGATCTGTAAGAGAGAGTTTGGAAGTTGAGAAGTGGGTTTTTGTAACTGCCTGTCCTACCGAATTAAATTGCTACTGTTTCTACCGTATGCTTTTCTTGGATTTGTTTTGGTGTATCTCGATACTTCCGGTTCTATTATACCAATTGTAGTACTGTAATCTTATTGGTCCGATGGCCTTCTTTTGTGTCCAAAAATGGAATTGGTGGACTATACAGCTAATTTAAAGGTCCTGATGGTCGGTAGCATCTTAAATAAGTTAATACCGAGAGTACAGAAACAAATTTAAGGGTAAATCTCTTATCTTGAGAAATTGGAAAAATATATCGTTGTAACGGCTTTCCAGTTTCCAGCCAAAAACCGCGGCATAACGGAAAATACCCTTGGCCAGTTACAGTTTTCAAAGTTTCAACAACTGGGATGCCGTTAGACACGTGGCAGGTACTGGCAGTGGTGGAGAGAGATGGGCCGTTTTACTCTTTGAAATGAAACGTCAATGGAACTTCCTTTTGTTTTTAAATTTAATTCAATAGAAAGTTCATCTTCTTAATTAGAGATCCAATGAACCTAACTCTCTTTCTCTCTCTAGTTCTTTCTCTCTCTAGCTATAGCTATCCGTAACTGAAAATTGATCGATCAGCTTTTACTGAATCTGTTTTGTTTTGGTTGTAAGAATAAGGACGAAACGGTTTTAGGTTCGGCTAAGAGAGAGACCTATGCATAAGAGTCATAATAGCTCAACTGTTTTCTGGTACTACCGTACGTTTCCCTTATTTAGCGGTTAAAACGGCTTCCGTTATGGGGAAGTGAAGGTTCTGTTTTGGCGGGAAACTAAACACAAATGCAAGGTAGGAACTTGTTAATTCTTGGGAGTTATTTTGCTCAAACTTGTTAATCCACTGACAATATTCATGTTAAAAGGAGGTTGATATGATGTTGCTTCAAATGGGCTAAAGTTTTGATGGAGACCCTTCAGAGCCCACCACGTGTACATCGAATTGTGGGACCACGTGCTCTGGATAAATATCCAACGACTTTGAAAGGTCGACCCCACAAATCACCTAAACTTACTCCTCAAACGGGCTATATCTTACTTACGCTATCTTAGGCTTAATGATGAGCTACTTTTAGGCTAATCAATTTGTCGTGGTATGGATTAAGGTTGAGGTAATATTGATAGTGGCTTTGTTGTAACAAACCCGTTTTGGTTGTTAACTTTGGATTTAGGATTGAGTAATGCTAGGGACCCGAGTTGGGAACCTTTGGAGGGGACCCGAAGATGATTTAAGGGTTGAATTTTGTAATGATGAATTCTCTCTTCATCATGTACAACATACTCGCTACAAATCAACTCCTTTTAAAACTTGATTTATTTAACGATGTATTTGAATGTAGGATTATACATATGGATTTTATGGGGACTAGAGATTTTTATTAGGATACTGGTTAGATTTATAACATGATTGGAGACAAATTTTTCAAAAAATCTCTGATCACCAAAAAATTGAAAATCTCTCTCTAAAATCTTACATCCAAAATACAGTATAAAGTGTCTACACAGTGAAAATAGATTTTTCTATTCTGATCAAAAAAAAAATAGATTTTTCTATCATATTTATGTGAGCTCAAACCCAAAATGTCTTCAATGTACAGTTGCCCGAAAAGTTGTACTTGGGTTTTTATATCCACTAGTTAACTGTGCATGGCCATTGGCCAAGTAGTGGCCACTGGCCAACAGTAGGTTGAGTGGGACCAATACGGCTGGGTCTGGCTGAATAGATCAGAAACCTGCTTCAGGCCTTAGTCCAGCAGTCCAGCCCATTTGCAATCCCGTTGGGTGTACGTTTGTGTATTCTCGAGTCAACCTAGACTAGAGTCACTCAGATCATGGTACATCGTTTGGTCTGAACTCTGATGGTTTGGATACCCCTTCGAATTAATCATTTGCCATAGTTAAAATGCCGTTGTGTTGCGGTAGTCACATGAAAATGATTCAAAGAGTGATATCTACACTTCGATTACCCGAATAACAAAAACAAAAAATCTATAGACTGTCCGTGACCCATCAAGAATTCACTGAAAAGAAAATAAAAATAAAAATAAAAAAAACCTTTTTTTATAAAGGAAAAGAAAAGGCTGTGGCAAAGTGATTTTAATACGGCTAGCTAGAGCAGTTGCAACCAAAAAGTAATATGTTGGACACACATGGAGGGCTCCTCAACTGTTTCCTTTAAGAATCAACACACCAAAAAACTATTCAGTCTAGTTGCCAATTTTCATTAACTGCATGTTATTCGGACGGTGTGACTTTCAAGCCAGCTATGCAATTTTGCAAACTTCCCATGCATCTAACTAATCTAATACGAATCACTAATAAACAGCTTCTCTTTTATGTCTTAAAATAATTTGAGAGTTTAAGATTAGATTATTTGTTGTTGTCTAAAAAGAGTTTTCAACCTTAAGTTGGCCCACTACTGTGCATATGCATTTGTGAATGTAGTAAAAAAATGGATGCTACATAAGAAAAATAGATTTTTATCCCCTCAAAATTCTTTCAATGTTAATATGAAGATAAATTTTGAAATAGAGGTGGCAGTGGAATGTAAAGGCATTGGCGGTGGAATGAGAAGACATTTGTGTGGAATACGAGGACATTGTCAAACCCATTGTCCATTTCTTTTCTTTCTTTTTTTTTCTTTTTTTTGAGAATAACCCATTGTCCATTTCACATTAGCATTTAAGGAGTTTTTTTGGGACAAAAGTTTATTTTTATTAGGTGACATCTATTTTTTACCACATTAACAATTGCACTTGAGATGCTTTAATTATTCCTATTTTCTGAGACCTTGTGAAATTGGAATTCCATTCCCCCAATTGTGGTCACATACACAAACAACTTGTCACTGCCAATAGCCACTTGCTCTGGTGGTTGGCATCCCTCTTTATAACATGGAGGTCTTGGGTTCCAAACTCCTTGGCTGTGGTATTACTAATGAGTGAGGCCCATGCAATTTCTATCAATATATAGATGTATGTATGTGTATAGGTATCTGTTTGGGGTGTTCTCTTCGCTGTTACTAGGCGACTTTCTCTTCGCTGTTATAGGGCGACTTCTCTTTGTCTTTCGTATGTTTGTGGCAGTTATGTGCTCAGTCCTAACCCACTTGCGGTGTTTCAAAGCCATGTAATTTGGACAATAGTCCTACTTCTACCAAAAAAAAAAAAACAACCTGTCCCTGGAGAATTCATTAACTCCATCCTGAAATGATAAAGATATAATCAAATCAAGAACTACCATTTGAAAAAAAAAAACACTGAAATGAATTTTTTCTTTTTTTGTCAAATGATAAGGATAGAAAAAAAAAAAAAAAACCTAGCTACCATGTGCATTTGAAATGCTATGAGTTCATTATTCCCTCCACAAGCAGTAGCTTGGAATTGGATCACCATAGCCTAACAACTACCATTCAAAGGGACCAAAAGGTGTAAGAAAAAACCACTTTCTACACAAACACAAATTACGGATAATACTGGTGAGCCAGTATCCAGACCCAAGTGAAAATGGAACCCATTCTTATGAAAAAACTGGTACCTGCATTCTTGTATGTATTTGGGACAAGCCAGAGATGCACAAGATCAAAATTCATTGACTTTTTAACCGACAAAATTTTGTTTAAAACAGAAACAAAAGATTGCTCACTGTAAAAGCTAGGAAATTTCATGGCTAGCACATATTGAGACCTCTTTTGGTGTGGTCCAAAGTATGTATGGCACATCAATATCATACTTCTCCAAAAGTGTAAACGGGTCTTGGATGGTACAGATAACGGCTGAAAGTATAGTGCATATTAAGGGCAAGGGGCAAGTGTACTGGACACTTCAAATGTATTAACTTTGTAAAATTTAGAGAGAGAGCAAGTACTATAGACACTTTAAATGTATCAATCCCGCCCTCTACACTAGATTTGGGAATAAGTTAAGGGATTGAGGGAGCTATAAAAAAATCATAGCGGGTTGACAGAGTCTTTGTCACCTAGGACAAACTATACTGCCAAAAACCTATTTTGAAGTAAGGTACCTGCATATCGCCAACACTAATGGTTTGTTTGGATGGGGGATTCCAAGGTAGGGATTCAGTGGGGGACCAGGGATTCATGTTTCCCTGGTCTGTTTGGCTGCTAAAAATCCCTGGAAACTTATTTCCCAGGGAAACATGTTTTCTAGCAAATCCATGTTTTGGAGTCCCACCCCCCTCTTAAAATTTGCTGGAATTCTAAACTAATGATTCACTATGTATGCACCCAACTCAATGTAGATTACACCCCACAAAATTAAATAGGATGACCT
This sequence comes from Macleaya cordata, assembly GCA_002174775.1. NCBI lineage: Eukaryota > Viridiplantae > Streptophyta > Magnoliopsida > Ranunculales > Papaveraceae > Macleaya > Macleaya cordata. Next base: position 531,482 of record MVGT01004544.1, on the reverse strand, counting down.
AATGCTCAATTACAAAGTATAAGTAAAGCTATTAGAGAGACACCATAAATGACGCGGAGAACACTTCACCAATAACAGACAATGAAATGATCGTCGCATAAAAACCACTCCACTTGACACAGAGAATGGAAAGAAACCTGCAACTTGCAAGCACCAAATGATTAACCATTATTGACAACATTGAGAATTTACGCGGTTTGAATTATGCGCAATCCTTTAATGTTTTTGTAAAATAATTTGGTATATAGAAGCTAGATTTGAACTCAAATATATACTATTAATAACAATAGAATTTACTAACTAAATAAATTAATTGACATTTGCTTAAATTATGTTTCATATAACTTTAAACTTTAAATTTAATATAGACGTTAGTCTTCAGTAAAATCAAATTTAATGCTCACCTTTTTATAAAAAAAACACAAACAATCTAAATTCAATATAACTTGTACAGTTGTACAAATAGGGAATTTTTAGCAAAAATTGTACAAATAGTGAAATATTCAGATTTCAAATTTTGATTATAGAGTCTATTTTAACACAAACAGTACAAAGTGTTACACAATGGGTAGGCACTGGACGATTTTTACACGTGACACTTGTGGGAGCTCATTCAGTAAACAGTAAATTTTGTCATCTCCATCACAAAGATCAGATTTCGCACAAGAATGCTTTGAACATTAATTCTCGGTGAAGCCCAGGTGTCTTTCTTACGTGGCATACACTTAGTGTACGCCTTCCGGCCCATATCATCTATATTTTCTTTCCAACCTTCGCTGCTGGACTACTACAATAGTACCTGTACAACTCTCTTACTTTCTCTCTCTAGTTTCTCTCTCTAGTTTTGCCGGAGAGCGGACCCTTATAAAACATGGCTTCAACTTTCGTTCCCTTATAAAAGAAGCTACCTCTTGGCTTCATTTTTATTTTTCCTTCTTCAGTTCATCAAAATCTCTGTAAAACCCTTATTAATTTCTCTTGGATGATATCTCATTTTCTCGTCGCTGTTTAGGTCTAATCTTCGGATTGAACCTTTGAATTCATTTAGTTTCGATTTGAAGTAATAGTTGCAGAGATTTGATTTAATGGAGAAAACAGCCATGGCTCTATCTGCTTCAGACCTTCCTACGATCTATTCTTTGATTGCCAATTCTCTTAGCAGAGATGAGAACTTGCGTAAACCTGCTGAAGCCGCTTTATCTCAGTCTGAGAGTAGGCCTGGTTTCTGTTCTTGCCTCATGGTAATCTAATCCCCCCCTTTAATCTTCATTTTTTTAGGTTTTCATTTGTTGGACTCGTTTATACCAAAATTCGTTTTTCGATTGAAGTTTAGTTAGAAAGATTTGGTTCTTGTTATTTGAACGCTTCGTTTTTCTTTCGATTTCGTGTACTGAAGATTTTAGTTAATGCAGGAAGTGATCACGGCAAAGGATCTGGTTTCTCAGTCTGATATTCGTCTGATGGCTTCGGTGTACTTCAAGAACAGCATAAATCGGTATTGGAGAAATAGGCGCGATTCCTCGTAAGAAGATCTTCTTTGTTCTATTTCTTTATTCTTCTGCTGAAAGTCTAATCTGCGGTGCTATTTTAGTCAGCTATTATTCATAGTAAAGTATGGTATCATTTTATGACAATGCATTGAGAATGCTGATAAGCTATCGATCTTATATGCATTTCTGGACCTAAACCTTACTTGGCTGCATGACTAGAAAGGTAAACCTCAGTTATTTGGGCGAAAACATAGAAACTTCACTGATTGCATGTATATACTGATATTAGATAAAGCAAATTGGTTTCTGATGTTTTTTTGCGCTTAGTCGTAGCTTCTTATACATTTTACAGGAACTATTCCTTTTCCTAGCCAATTTACTTCATGAAAAAATGAATTCATATATAAATTTTCGTAATGCAATCCCAAAAATGGCTCTGGAAAAAGAAAATAACCATTTTATATGTTTCCATTAGATCCCCTACTTTTACCAAAGCAAATGAGAAGACCTAACGTAGAGGGCAGACACACCATTTTCCTAAATGTAAGGACGAGTGCACAATATGCTTGTTATCCCTAGTATATTAAGTGAAGCATTAAATTCGGAGGTGATTAAGTGAGGATGGAAATTTGTGTTTTTGAAATATCGTAGAACTGGTCTCAAGATATGAACGACCATGTTATGCAATCTAAATGTTTAGAACTTGAGGCTTCTCTTGTTTTATGATGCTCTTCTCTTGATCTGCTTATTTGTTCATTTAATTATTCGGTACAGTAGAGAATCCTAGACCCCCTCCCTCCATCTCTCTTTTCTTTCTTTTCCCCATTCTCTAAGCCTTCTATAAAAACTTTATTGCAGAGGAATAAGCAATGAAGAGAAGATACATTTGAGACAGAAACTATTGTCACACATGAGAGAAGAAAATTATCAGGTGATATTTAAGATTCAGTTTGGATGATCTCTTGCTTCACTACTCTGTTTAAGGTTCTTTTGTTGAAATGCATCTCTGTAATTATGTGCTATTAACATTTGATTTTTATTCCCCAAGATTGTTAATCTGTGCTACTATAAAAAGGGAGCAAGGGTTCCCAATGGTTATTTTGTTGGATGCCCTGGCTTCCTAAAAAAACTACTTATATTACCCTTGAAATTGGTTAAACAAATGTAGTACAATAGCAAAATGGTAAGAGCAAATAATAATTATACATAATGCTCATAAACACCCGAAGAAGACACTCCAACCTCTCAGTTCCGGCCGACATGGCACTATCCCACAGTTACTCATCCCATCCAGTGTCCACCACGTACCTCTCCCACAGTAAAAACAAAGAGAGGAGGATGGGGGAGGAGGAGCTTTTATGTAAGTATGCATGTGTTTGATTCTCAATCTCTGCAGTCAACTGAAGCAACATAGCAACCTAAAAAAGCACTGATCTTTGAACTTCCTTGCTTCTTAGTTTCCATTGCTACTGACAGGAACAGATCTACGAATATTTAAAACTCTAACTAGTACATACAAAACTTAGTTATAATACTTACGAAAAAAAACAAAACTTAGTTATAACTTAGTTATAACTTAGTAATACAATTTAGTTATATGTAGGTGCCCCACCCAACCCAAGCCCGACACTTAATTGTATATATGACTTAGTTATATGTATTGTCTATTTAGCTAATATACTTCTTTTAATTTTTTTAATTATTTTTAATAATCATACTTCTTTTAATTTGGTTGTATGTGTCATAGCTTCTCCGAGTGCCCCACCTGAAAAAAAATTCCTAGCTCCGTCCCTGGCTACGTGGAAAAAGATTATTCTGTACATTATGGATATATGTATGTATCAATGATTTAAACCATGGCGGGTGTTTTAAAGTTGTTTCAGCAAGTCCAGCCAATTTTCTAGCACTAATTCCTTTCTTTTTTGTGCATGCATCGCGTATGTCTTTCTACTAGTGTTTTACTAAAGAATACTGAGGATTTTATGTTTCTCTATAGCCAGTCAAATAAAAGATAAACCAAGTTATGTTTGATTTAATTCATCTTTTGCATGTTTGGTTCAATGCAGATAGCTCTTCAGTTGGCTGTTCTCATCTCTAAAATTGCTCGCATTGATTATCCAAAAGAATGGTACATCTTCCATCTCTTCTTCCTACATCATTGTATAGTTACAATCTGTTGCATGTTGAAACACCTTATGAAAAGTGGCATATGCGGAATGCGTGAATTTTAGTTCTGTTTTCTTGGGAAGTAGTTGAGCGAAACATATTGAAGAGTTATCCATGGTAATATGGGGTTCTGGAATTTGAAAGTGTGAATAGGAGCAGAGGATTTTCATGTACGCTGATTTATAATTTCCAGTCACTGACTCGCAATTATCTTGTACTCTGAATAAGGATAAGTAAATCAAGGAGCATGAAGTCGTTTCTATATCTGTCATAGAGTATACAACAACATAGTGGATAATTGAATTGAGGATGTTGAGTGAATATGCTATTCCATTTTCTTGGCTGAAGATCAGTTCAGTTAATGGTCATTGGAGTATGTTGTTATCTATATTACTATATAAAGGGTGGCTTCTGTATGCCCAAAGCATTTCTATGTTTTCACCCTTGTTTTCTTGGAAAACATTGTATTACGATTTAGTTTTTGGGATAGTCTTTTGATTATTATTTTTGGATAAAAATGGCTTATGTGCACACTTGAATGCAAGTGCTGCCTGCTAGTATTGAACAAGAAACATTAAGTACTATGAAGTTCTCAGTCTTCTCACCAATAAATGTAGCTACTGCATGTTTCTTCATTTGTTACTTGCTACATAACCAAAACACTGGTGTCTTAATGTAGGGTATGGACATAAGGTATCAGCCACGAGGTCAATAAGTCTTATGGGACTCTAGTCCATACAGTGTATGCTATGAGTTCTTACAGTGATTTAGTTTATAAGTAAACAATAGGGAGAGCTTGTTTTAAGCTCTCTGCATGGGCATTATACAATTTAATTAAATAAATTCTGTTCAAGAGTATGAAAAGGATTCACTCATCTAGTTGTGACTTGCCAAACAGATATTGTGGAACTAATTAGTTTCACCAGATTTTTGGGACCTTTAAATGGTTTAGTTTTAATTTTATCATTAATAAGAAAAAAAGAGTTTTAGAGATATTTAATTAGTAAACATTGATGTTTTGATCAGGAACTCGTAAATTTTTATTAGTTATAGAAACTAGAAAGTAGGGTAGGGAGAATTTATGGGAGAATAGTTAAAATAGTTTTTTCATTTGGGAGATGGAGTAGATGGTAGATATTTTAGAGGATAAGACATCTTAAATACATAGGGTTTCATAAAAATTATTATTAGAAATATTCGGCCAAAGAAGGGTTAGACACTCATGCTTTCATGGTATAATTCATCTGTTCCTATAATGATTTGGTTCATACAAGTAAACAGCGTTGAGTTGGTTTGGTGGAGTTGTGTAGAAACTTTAGCAACCTTCAGCCCATGATTTTGTGCAAATTTCACAAATTAACCGAGACAATTGATAGATGATTTTTATTCTAGTCTTAGATAATACAAAGATTATAATATCTAGTTCTTTTCTTCACTTCATTGTTCACTGATTTTCTAGTTACAGAAAATACTTTGCTTCTTCTTTAAGTTATTATTATATCACTTTGGACATCCACTGATTAAACCATTCATTCAGGCCAGAGATCTTCTCTGTTTTAGCACAACAGCTTCAATCAGCAGATACCCTTACTTCTCACAGGATCTTCATGGTTCTCTTCCGAACCTTGAAGGAGTTGTCAACCAAACGCCTTACTTCTGACCAAAGGAACTTTGCAGAGGTATGGGACTATTATACAGCTTAATTGTTCATATGGTCAGTAGTTAACTTCTGTATGTAAATTGGTCCTTTATGTTACATTCATATTTTGTCTCCAAGGAAGTGACCCTAATTTTATAAAAGCTGTAAATAACGAGTTTTATGAACGGTCTTTTTTTTTTTTTTTGCAGATATCCTCCCATTTTTTTGAGTATATTTGGCACCTTTGGCAGAGTGATGTGCATACCATACTGCATGGTTTCTCCGTACTTGCCCAAAATGTTGTGGAACATCAAGATGATCTGTATTTGACTTGTGAGAGATGGTTGTTGTGCTTGAAGATAATAAGACAGCTAATTGTTTCAGGATTTCAGAGTGATGCGAAATCTATTCAGGTAATTATTGCTTTTCAGACAGTGATCCTGCTTATTATTATCATTTACTTTTCTCGCTCTAAAGAGCTATTAACATCCTTCTTTACATCTTTTTTTAGGAGGTCCGACCAGTCAAGGAAGTCTGTCCTGTTCTCTTGAATGCTATTCAATCTCTTCTTCCATACTGTAAGATTTTTCTTTTTTTCTCCTCTCATTTTGAGTATTGGTAGCTTATGTTGGAAACCTCTTTCGTTCTCCATCTTGCATTGACCACATCTAGATTTGTCTTGCGATTTTGGCATTGCTAGTATTGTTTAGGTGATCTTTTGTATTCTGTCATTCAAGTTGTCTTTTTACCATTTGTTGATGCTTATTCTGTAACTGCTTGTGTGGGAAGAAATTTATGAAAGAATTCTCCTCCTTTCCATTAACCACGTGTGTTGTCTTGTGATTTTGGCATTACTAGTGTTGTTCAATTTTTCTTCTAGATTTGTCTTGCGAATTTTGGCGTTGCTAATATTGTGTAGGTGATTTTTTGTTTTCTGTCAGTCAAGTTGTCTTGTTACCATTTGTTGATGCTTATTCTGTAACTGCTTGTGTAGGAAGAAATTTGAGAAACAATTCTCCACCTTTCTATTAATCACATGTATTGTCTTGTGATTTTTGCCTTTCAGAGGTCTGGGTTGTGATTTTTCTCTCTATTTATCTTGTCCCTTTTTCACGCCTTCGGTTTCTCTTGCTCCAAAGCCTGTGAAAACATGAGTTTTAAACATATGGAGTTTCTTCAGTTCTGTTTGGTCTGGGCCCTAGGCTGATCAATAAAAAATATATGCTCTGAAAGTTGAAATTCACTGGGAGATGCCATTGGCTTAGGATTGATATATTATTTTGCGAGGAGATCTTTTCTGTTCAGCCTCTATCTTTCCTCCTCCTCCTTCTCTCTCTTTCTCTCAGTAGTAAAAACAACAGGTTATTCTAAATTTTAAATGCTTCTTTTTTAGGTGTTCTGCTAATATTTATCTTGATTGTACAGATTCATCGTTCCAGGAGCAACATCACAAATTTCGGAACTTCACAAAGACGGCATGCACAAAGTTGATGAAAGTTTTAGTCACACTACAGAGCAGACACCCTTATTCCTTTGGTGATAAATGTGTGCTTCCACCTGTCATGGACTTCTGTATGAATAGGATTACAAATCCTGAACTAGAGGTAGGATCCTTCGAGCAATTCCTGATTCAGTGCATGGTGATGGTGAAGTCCATATTGGAATGTAAAGAATACAAGCCCAGCCTCACTGGTCGTGTGATAAATGAGAGTGGGAACACATTGGAGCAGATGAAGAAAAACATTTCCATTGCTGTTGTTGACATCCTTACCTCTCTTTTGCCTAGTGAGCGTGTAGTTCTATTGTGTAACATATTGATAAGGAGGTAATATAGGTTTAAACATTCTTCTGGCTTAAATTTCCTATCATGTTCTTTTTTTTTTTCAAATTATTGGAGAGTTCTGTCGCTTGCTTCCAAACATTTTATATACAGGGAACCTCTTCCCTGATATTTAGTTTCATTTTTTTGGTTTCTGTTGATTAGTAAGTTTATCCATTGTTTCTTAATTAGTATTTGCATTTGCATGCAAATTCAAATAGTTTAAATGGCCTATTATTGTGTTTCACATCATTATTATGAATTGATTGAAATTTGGAAATGCGCCTTCTCTTCGATTTTGAAAACGCTCCTTCAGATCTGGTTACGAGTTGTTTTGTAATATTTTGCTAATATATGTTCTGTATTGTTACTTTCTTAACAGGTATTTTGTGTTAACAGCAAGTGATTTGGATGATTGGTATCAGAACCCTGAATCCTTTCATCACGAGCAAGATATGGTCCAGTGGACAGAAAAACTGAGGCCATGTGCGGAAGCTCTATATATTGTTTTGTTTGAAAACCATAGTCAGGTGAGAATACCCTCTTCTTGGCATTCAACATTTTATCCAGTTTCTAGCGAACGATTTATGTTGATATAATACTATTTAAAATCTTACCATGAATTTGGGTAAATGACTGCTCTTTTCAGCTCTTAGGTCCTGTGGTTGTTTCCATACTTCAAGAAGCGATGAATGGTTGTCCAACTTCAGAAACTACAATTACTCCAGGAATGCTCCTTAAGGATGCTGCTTATGGTGCTGCTGGACATGTATACTATGAGCTTTCAAATTATCTGAACTTCAAAGATTGGTAGGCTCTTTTGCCTACATATCTTATTTTCTTCTATAGTTATTGGCTTAAGCGGTTCAAATATCAGAACTTGCAAAACTTATCTGAAACTTGGAACTCAGGTGCTTGTTTGATCATGTGCCAAGTGCATGGAACCAACAAAATTAGCTGGTTTTATTCCATAAAATATAACTATGTGGTTTTGTTTACTTGGAAGAAATCTGTTTGGTAATGGATTTTTCTCGAATGTTTTTTAATAACCTTCTAGAATTAGTGTTATTGTCCATGAGGATTCACATGATTTTGAGGCATATGCATATGACATATGATGATGTTAACAACAATTGTTAGAGAGAGGAGTAACATTGTATATAGCAATGGTCCCTGGGTTTGATAAAGAGTGTACGCACATCCAACGACACTCTCCCTCGGCGCTACTCTAGAGATTTGAAACCATGACTACCAGAGACTTCTGGCTCTAGTACTGTGTTAACAACCACTTAAAACATGATTTATTAGTGAAAGGACCTAGTAATGTATAAAACAACTGTTCGTGGGTCTAACAAAGAGTTGACGCAGATCCAACAGCAGGTTATTCTTGTTTCTCTTTCTATTAGATATGTTCCCCTTCCAATCTTTCATAACTTTTGTACCTTATTGATTTATAAGACAGATTGATTGTATTAATTAGAGGTAAGAATGTATAAAGGACAAGAGACCAGCTCCAGTGGAGCACCCAAGGAAAAAATCTATTGGCAATAGTTTCCCCTTCAGATCCTAGCTCTTCAAACCAAATGCCACTCATAACTTTAAGAAAGATGGTCACAGGGAGAAGAATGATCTAATTTCTAACAGAAACTCCTCGCTTCTCTCCGCTCTGTCAAAGCCTTCCTCATGACACTCCTTCCAAAGAGCCGAGCAGAATGCAAATGGAATTAGCTTATGAAGCATGTTTCTTTTGGTAGAGAAAGACTTTAAGTACCAGCTACCAAACAGTTCCGACCATTTTTTTGGTCAAGGTCTTTCCAACTCTGTCCCTTACACCTGATGAATGAGGTTCTAGTGGTTTTGGTGCTGGAAACCTAGTCACCACCCCCGGATTTGCTTTTATTCCCTGTCTTGCTTCTGCTTGCTAATTTTAGTTGATTAGTTTATTTATTTATTTAATAAATAGGTGTTTAGGGTTTAGTTTTCATTAATTTTGGAACTGGTGGTATTCTTGGAGTTTTGCTTCACATCCCTAATTCATCAATGATATTTGTGAGAGATTTCTTTTGGGTAATTTTTTTGTAATCTCTTCAGCTCTTTTAAGTTTAAACTACGTCAGCCTCCTTCAGACTGTATGTAGAGGTGATCTACAGGGTTTAATGTACACATAATCCACCAATTAGGAACGACCAAGCTAAGTAGTCGGACTCGGCCTGACTCGCCGAGTTACTTGCGAGTAACTCGGGGCTCGGGACTAGGCCGAGCCGATCCCCAACCGAGCCACCGATCCAGCCAGAAGCCGAGTAACTCGGCGAGTTTGAAGTGACTCGGGCGATTTTTGTGGTGTATTGAATCGGTGAGTCACTCGTTAGTGACTCGGTTCATACCCTTTTTAAAGAAAAAAAAAAAAAAAAAAAAAAAACCCTAAATCATCTAATCGAGAAGGAGAGAAACAGAGAAAGGGAGGGGAAGCTAGGGGAATCAGCTGATCAGGTACGTTTCTTCTTATTCTTCTCTTCTTATCTTCTTCTCTGCTCGACTGCTGTCTTCTCTTCTTCTCTGCTGCTGTCTTCTCTTCTTCTTCTTCATCTCTTTGTCATCTTCTCTTCTTCTCTGCTGCTGTCTTCTCTTCTTCTTCTTCGTCTCTTCGTCTTCTTCTCTTCTTCTCTTCTTCTTCTCTGCTGCTGTCTTCTTCTCTGCTCAACTGCTGTCTAGGGTTTTTTTTCCCCCTTTTCTTCTTCGTCTCTTCTCTTCGTCTCTTCTCTTCTTCTCTTCTTCTTCTTCTCTTCTTCCCTTTTTCTTCTCTTCTTCTTCTCTGCTGCTGTCTTCTTCTCTGCTGGACTGCTGTTTAGGATAAATCAATTTTTTTGTTAAAAATTGTTCTACTGCTGTCTTCTTCTTTTCTCCTTTTCTTTAGGGACATTTATCTGGACTTGATGAAGCTGTAATAAAAAAACATTGAAGCCTGCAAACAGCTTGTTCAGTGGTTGACTCAGCCGAGTCACAGCCGAGTGACTCGGCTCGGACTCGGCTGACTCGGGGCTCGCCCCTTGGCCGAGTCACAGCCCTTGAGCCGAGTCTGACTACTTAGCGACCAAGTCCTTGGAGATGAGATTATCCAGCGTTAGAATCCAGTTTATTGCAGCAGTCTACATAAAGAACGAGACCGTAGAGGAGATGGAGCTTGAAACACCACCTTGAAATGATGAGTTGCAATAACAACGTAGAGGAGTAACCTAAAATTGAGTTCAATGCATGATTCATTACGTTCTGTAGACCCTATTTTGCATATGCTGGCCCTTTTATTGCAAGAAGCAAGGAAATTTCCATCTCCAATGGAACCTTACCACAACGTATGTCCTCCTTAAGATACCTCATTTGGATCTACTAGCACTATTGAAGATTCCTCTCCACTCCCTAGTGCCATAGTAAGATGCAGTTGGTTGGTTTCTCACTGTATCTTGTGCACCCAAATGTTTCCACTTAAATTTTGTGTTCGTTCCTGGGTACCGGTGGCTACTTCCCTTGCAAAGCATTACTCATGGCCTTGAAGCATTATTCGAGTCCCACATCCTTCTCCAACAATTCCCTATTTTCTTTCATCTATTCATCTTCCTGTTCTTCAAGAGGAAGGACACTGTTCGAATTTTGTGTCCCATGCTCATTTGTATAGACATGCATTGCATGCATATGGAGCCTTCAGTTCTCATGAACAAATAGTGTAGTTTTTGGTATAAATAAAAGTGTGACCCTTTCTCTTTTTTTATGTTTGTATAGGTCTGTCTTGGATTTTCTTATCAATACTGGAAACTTGTTATTAACAGGTTCAATGGTGCTTTTTCCCTCGAACTCACAAACAACCATCCAAATATGCGCATTATCCGTCGAAAAGTGGCCCTAATACTGGGGCAATGGGTTTCAGAGGTAAAATAGTTTTTCTGAGTTCTGTTATATTTGGATTTATAATTGGTTTGGCGTCTGGTTGCCTTCTTGTGTGTGAAGCATTTTCTGATTTTCTCATTATCATGTTTACTGCTATTTGGTTATCAGGCTCAGTTATTGTTGCACTACTCTGTACTTATAAATTATTTATTTTTTAAATATTTATAAAGAGTTTCTAAATTGCGTTGAATTGCTTTTATATATGTAAAACCGTCGAATAATCCAAATTTAGAAGATTGAGATTTTTGTAGGACTACGGGGAAGCCCACTTTTGAATTGTTAGTTGCTTTGCTCAGAAGGTGAAGGGCTTCCTCAATTATCTCCTCATGATATGAATCCAGACTATCGAGCCATGGCTGGATGTGGAAGATCTAAATTGTGATTAACATATTGGTATTGATCCTAATTATTTCAGTGCTTTTAATAAATCAGGTTATGCTTATGCATTCCAAAAGAGAAGGATGGTTTTTCCCAGGAAAAAAGGGACATCATAATTTAATGAGTTTATTAACTTTTTAAAAAATAGAATACTAATCAAAGAGGATATAATTGATAATGCTTGGGAATGTTGCTGAAATCCTATAAGCTTTGTCTGTTCATATGAGATGTTTAAGAAAAAGTAATGATTTGAAAATAGTGAGAGTTGTCAGCAAGGTGAAAATAGGTGATTCTGGAGCGGGCTATAGGATAAAATAGGAGATCTGCTTGCAATAGTGCAATGTTCTTTTTTTTTTTGTGGTCGATTCTTTGTGTGTTGTGACTAATAAGGAGTCACTGCTCGTCATGGTTGATTGGACAAGAGCTTGTATCGCATTGAAAATACTTCAAGTTAAGTCCTTGTATCTACTTCCTCACAGCCTTTAGAGATTTGACTAATAGCATCTTTATTCTTTTCATTGTATATAATTTTGATGAATTAACTAACATAACCATAAGCTTGAGTTTGGTTTTGATTAATATTCAAGGACCACTTGTTTAGTAATTCCAGTATTGTTTTCTCATACATGTGATGTAAAATAATAATGTTTCTTTTCTGATTTAATAGGGTTTATCCTGGCTAAAAAATTTGATGATAATGAAATTTCAATGAGAATACAACATACTTTGGCTTCTGATACTTCTCTTCTGGCAGATTAAAGATGACACGAAAAGACCAGTTTACTGTGCTTTGATCAGATTGCTTCAGGACAAAGACTTGGCTGTGAGGGTATGGTGCTTACATTCACAGCTTTGGCTCCAAAATATCATACTAGAGCCTCATATTATAACCTTAAGCTACATCCTTCTAGAGTTGCTTCACATTTCCTCCTGTTTACCAAATTCTTCATTCTATTCTTTCAGCTGGCAGCATGTCGTTCATTGAATTTTCTTATTGAGGATGCAAACTTCTCTGAACAAGATTTTACTGATTTGCTTCCAACATGTTGGGGTTTATGTTTCAATTTGATAGATGAAGTGCAGGAGTTTGATTCAAAGGTTTGTTCTTGCCTCTAGTTTTACTTAACTATTTAAGTCTAGCTCCAAGTGTTTGTTTTAAATCTATTAGTTCTTTACCTCTTACTTTACTGACTTTGCATTAGTGTCAGCAATAGAATTCTTGGTTTACTTGCTTCATCTTTTGCTAGTCTTCATTTGCTTCAGACATTTCTGGCTTGTTTTTCTTGATGTCCTTTAGGTGGTTCATTATAATTTATCCAGATCTTGTGTTTGGTCAGGCTATCCAATGAGCCAAATGCAATACATGGTGGTTGTAATACCTGTGTACGACAATTGAAACTGTTAGGATATCTTAAATTTCTCCTCTTACTCTCTCAACTCCTAAGTATCTTTTTGTTTGTCTAGTCTGGAAAAAATTGTTAAATAGTATATCGTATTAAAAGTGTTACTATAAAAGCTTTATGAAATTAAATTTTCCATAATTCTTCACAATGTATAAGAAAAAGCTTTGGGAGATTGTCAAGATATTGAATGTGATACCCATGTCGATATCTATGTCCTGGATTTGGAGAAACAAGGTGTCATATACCCGTTTCTTGTGTGGAATGTCTGCATCTGTTTATGAGCCATCTTAGCATGGCAAGAAATGAGTTCATGAGCCTGCTGGGTAGTTGAATACTCTTTTTATGACTGGGTATGCAAGTAATTTGAGAGTCTTTTATATTTAAAGAATTTGGTTATTTAATACAGGTCAACCATAAAAATCATGGACTTGCAATTTGATGCTTTCTTTTTATATATTTAATAATTTGGAAAATGAAGTTTGTTTTCTTTAGATTTCCGATTCATTATTTCGTTACTGTTTTGTGACCTTATCCTCTTTGAGAAGTCGTATCTGAAAATTTTTCTTTTCTAATTCTATTTTCAGGTTCAGGTTTTGAATTTGATTTCTGTGCTTATTGCACATGTTAATGGAATCATTCCATTCGCAAATAAGCTGGTGGAGTTTTTCCAAAAGGTATTGTTTCACTAGTCACTCGCTGTTCACTTTAATGCTTCATTGTATGAAGGATGGAGAAGTTAGGAAGAAAAGTAGTTTTTTGATTTATTCGTTTGGCAGAAATGATCCTTCTGGATTTAGAAGTTGTTAGTGGCTGTGCTGTGCGTAAAGAAAGTAATCGAAAGTTTATAGTTGCTTGACACCATACTGTGGGTAGAATTCACTTTGAGAAAACACTTCCAAACAAAATAAAACTAAGCAAAATAAAAAATTCAATTCAAGACAACAGCGCAATTGTGCACTCACTGCTTAGCCATTCTGTAACCTTATGGTAGCTTACGTCATGTTGCTGGTGTAAAATTTTCTGATCATATGGTTTCTTAGTTCTGGATATGGCCCTGAATCTAGTGGAATAAGATTTTGATGTAGCCGGCTTCCGGCCCAAATTTTTTGGACAAGTTTGAATGATGATGATCATTTGAATCCTTTCTCTTTTTAAGATATGCTTTTGATTTATAATCGAGTTAGATTCTTCTGCCGAGAACTCTCCTATATGCTATTGCGCACTTTAAAGATATTTCAGTGATGTGATCTCTTGTTAAGCTTAAGCTATTGTTTCTGCTTCCTGCAATTAAGGTCATTTACACATGGCACTATGGTTGTCTTATTTATGAGAAATCTAATGCACATGATTGAAAGCAAAACCTCCACTGTATAAGCACCCACACACTATTTGAACCATTGTGTAGCATAAATGGCATCCTTTTGAATACTTGAACTCACTGTAATGTTTCACCCAGAAAGTCTTTTGTGATTGATGCCGTAATGTTTTTGTCCATATGCCCTTACTAAATAAGGGTATTTCTATTTATTTTTTGCCAAGGTCTGGGAGGAATCTACTGGTGAAAGTCTACTGCAGATTCAACTTCTTGTTGCACTAAGGAACTTTGTGGGTGCACTTGCTTATCAGTCACCCATTTGCTATAACATGCTACTACCCATTCTGCAGAAGGGTATTGACATTAATAGCCCCGACGAACTCAATCTTCTGGAAGATAGTGTGCTGGTTAGCTATGCATTTTTTTCTTTCTTTCTTTCTTCACTACTATCAGTTGGAAGTACATTATACTGAATTTACCAATAAAATCTTGTGCAGCTATGGGAAGCGACACTTTCTAATGCTCCTTCAATGGTGCCACAACTCTTGGGATTCTTCCCTTACCTAGTGGATATCATGGAAAGAAGCTTTGATCACTTGCAGGTTAGACTTAGCTGTTGTTAACTTCCCCCCTCTAATATAATTTTTGTTTTCTGTGGTTCTGCTTCTGTAGTTTCCTGTCATAAGCTTTGTCTAAACAGTTCAAATTCACATTTAACCTCCCTACTGTTTATCTGTTAGAAGATGTCTTTCTTTCTAGTGGTGACTTGGTAAGTTTGTATTGCTTCTGCAAAGTTGCTGTCTGGGGATCTCAACTTCTGATAACCTCTGTTGCCTCCAACGAGTTATACGGGATCAAGATTTTGTAGAGTAATTATACATGGAACATAAATGGGAGAACTACAAACACTTTAAGACAATTTGACAAAGAAGTCTTAATTGGTCTCATTTTGGCATTAGCTTCTGCATGTACTTTTTGGTCCTACTTTAATTGTTTGTGTGATGACTGGGCACGGAACGGTTACCTTTTATGGCATGCATGACATGAACAAAACTGACTTGGTATTTTGATGAGAGATATCAGGTGTGGGAATGCAGATATCAGCGCTGTTTAATATATATATATATTTAACCAAATTTGTGAGTTTCCTTACTTTTTCTATTTGACTATTGGAATCAATCAATACTTGGTTTCTCAATTTCAGGTTGCTGTCAGTATAATAGAGGGATATATAATTTTAGGTGGAACGGAGTTCCTGAATATGCATGCCTCAACTGTGGCTAAACTTCTTGATGCGATTGTTGGAAATGTGAATGACAGAGGGCTGCTCTCAACACTACCTGTCATTGAAATTTTAATACAGGTACGTCCAACTGCTTGCTTATCATTTCACCGTTAATTGTTAAGAAGTAATTAGTGATGTGTGAGATGACTTGGCTAACTGCAAATAAAACTGGGCGGGGAATAGGTGCACAGAATTTTATCTGAAAGGATATTGAGGTTATCTGTCTCTACTAGATAATTAATTAAACATGTTCCTATTTGATGTAGATGTTGTTGTGATCTTATTATATCAAGGATAACATTATACTCCGCTATTTTGTAGTGTTTTCCAATGGAAGCCCCTCCACTGATCAGTAGTACACTTCAGGTAATTGAGATTTTTTGGTGGAGTAGATCTTGATGGAGCATCTTCTCAATCCCCAAAAATAGCTGATTTCTTTTTTTTTTTTTGTTCTTTGTTTGATCAAGGATTACTTTTTCTTTTATTAATTAGAGGTGGTTGATTTGCTTGACATATTTGGTTTGGGCTTATGGTAGAAATTAATCGTAATCTGTCTGAGTGGAGGAGATGAACGTGATCCTTCTAAAGCAGCTGTCAAGGCATCTTCTGCAGCCATTCTAGCACGGATATTGGTAACGAATACCAATTACCTTGCTCATTTAACATCAGAACCATCACTGTTTTTAGCTCTCCAACAGGCTGGTGTTTCAATCGAGGAAAATATACTTCTTTGTTTGGTCGACATATGGATTGAAAAGGTAATAATGCAACAATCAATTGCCATGATATTGATATGCTTGAAACTTTTGTGATCTTTTCTAAATAGTATGTTGCTTTTGTGAATATGCCAATAATTTATTCCGCCATTTTTTAATTTTTATTTCTTATTTATTTTCGTTGATATGGGAAATGTTTGCAAACTTTGTTATACAAGTCTAAAAATATGTTGTATTTCTAATGTATAATCTGTTTCTATAAAATCTGCACTTCTTCACAACCTATAAGTCGTTTGTAAGAGAAATGCAACTGTACACATGGAATAAAATTAGGTTACTTCTCCATATACCCATGATGCAGGTGAACATGCAAAACAAGGCCAAATAGCAATGAAATAATGGCACAGACAACCCATAGAGAAGCAACAAAGAAATTATGTGCTAAGACCTTATTTATATAAGCTTCAAGTGTCCAACTGCTAATCTAAGGTACATGGGAACTTCCAATCTGATCCCAAAAGATAGGCATTCATTGATCGGCGTTTTGATGCATAGAACTGCCAGAAGTGATGAGCTCTGCACAACACTAATGGCACAGACAACCCATAGAGAAGCAACAAAGAAATTATGTGCTAAGACCTTATTTATATAAGCTTCAAGTGTCCAACTGCTAATCTAAGGTACATGGGAACTTCCAATCTGATCCCAAGTTGAACCATGGAAGAGATAAGATAGGCATTCATTGATCGGCGTTTTGATGCATAGAACTGCCAGAAGTGATGAGCTCTGCACAACACTTCTCAGATCTGAGATTTTCATCTGCCACGATAGATCCATGTGCAATTCGCGGCAGCAGATTAGAAAGATGTGATTGGTGCTGTGTGGCAGAAGAGGCTAGTTATTTTCTTCCTGGAGCTCTTCTACCACAATCTTTACAACCACAACAATGGAGGAAACCCTGGAAGTTAGTTTTTTTCCTCAGAAAATCATCAAAGCAACCAACAGTTAATCCTTCAATGTATCAACATTTTTACTTTTAGTGGACATGCTGAGACTATAGACGCACACTTAGTTGCTCCCTTTTGGGTCCTTCTGAAGGATTATGGCTGAAGGGAATGTTTAGATCACGTGGTTATGGTAATCTTGAGTCCCAACTAGTGTCCAAGGTCTTTATCTCAGATTGTAAAGGGGATTTTAGATAAAGCAAAGCTCGCCACTGATGGTGACTTATGTGGGGCTATAGGTGGATGGTTTCTGAAGTAATTCTTAAGCCTTGAAGGATATAGTTTCCGTGTTCACATCACAGATGGGTTGTGCTCTCAGATCCAGAGGAAAGGGTGCTACATAAATCACTCGACTCAGAATTGATTTTTGGGTCAAACTAAAATACCCTTCATGGTATGGCCTTCAGGATTGACTTCGTACATGGAAAGTTTTCATCAGTGTCTTCAGATGGAGAACAAATACAGAAAAATATAGGAACAGATCAAAGGATCAGGCAAGAACCAACAGAACCCCACCAAACCATCTGTTGTAATTTCTGCTGTTTCTTGCAAATTCTGTGTACATAACATAAACCAAGATGTCTTTTTGCTGTAAATATCTTGAAAACCCTTGTCCTTGAAGTGCTGGGGACTGAGGAATAAATAGTATCCGTCATGTTTTTTAGGTAATTAATCTTTCTTATAGTACACCAGGGTTCTGTTGGTGGTCTAATTGGACTTCTTTAAAATTTTTTTTTCTTTCCTTCTTTAAGAAATATTTATTCTAGACACCCCTCGTCTTTGAATTGTTCATTTATAGAACATCCTCTCTCTTCAAATCAATTATTCTTTTTAAAATGGGTTTTCATGGTGGAGCACAGGTTGACAATGTAACATCCATCCAGAGGAAAGCTTTTGGTTTAGCTCTTGCTATTATTTTGGCATTAAGAGTACCTCAAGTCCTTGATAAACTTGATCAGATCTTAAGGTATTACTTCGACTCTCTAACGCAACTTGCAGTTGCAAGCATCAGAGCACTTTTAAACGGAGGACCTCATGGTAATGTGTTTCTTTATTCATGCAGCGTCTGTACGAGTGTTATATTGGGTGATGACTTAAACGAGGAAGAGTCCAGGTGAGGTCCTTTTTGTTGAATATATCCTAATTATATACTCTACCAAGCTCGTAAATGTAATCCATTTATTTTCTGCTGGAATATTAATTATTTTCCTTGAATGTCAGTGGTGATAGCATGAGTAGTTCTGGGTCTCAGCTGGAGGGTACTGTTCCAAGTAAAGATTTTAGAAAGAGACAGGTAATCCGGCTTTTCTTGGATTTGTCCTTAAGAGCCAAGTTTAGAGTCTAAACGTGAAAGCTTATTCTAATAAACTATGTTCTCATCAGATTAAAGCTTCAGATCCTATTAAACAGCTATCTTTGGAGAACTCAGTGAGAGAAAACCTTCAAACATGTGCCTCGCTCCATGGGGATTCATCTTTTAATGCTGCCATCAGCAAAATGCATCCAGTGGCATTTGCACAATTCAAGCAGGCTCTGAAAATGCAGTAGCCAGTATAGCCATCCTACATTCATTCTTTAGTACACACTCAACAGTCATTATTTTCCAGCGGTTTAGATTTTTATAAGGTGGATATCCATGGCGGTAAGTTTCTCTCTCTTCCCATTCTCACCTTGCTTGAGTCCTCCATTTTTGAAGTATCAGCTTCATCTATGTTGTTATTTAGTGCAATTGTTGAACGTGATTTGTGTTGGTTAGATGATTCGTTGCATGCGTATGATATCCTTCCTTACTGCGTTCTTTTCTCTCTTTCTTTTTCTTTTTTTTTTGTTTGCTTTTGTTAGATTGTACGTCTGATACATAACAGTATGTATTTCTCCAGGTGACGATTGAAGTTTCTACGATTTATAACGCGGATTGAAGCCCTCCTTTTATTTGGTGAGTGGGCTTCTTATTTTATTCATTTTAATTGTTGTAAATTGTCTTGAAGATGGATTAGATACAGTAAACTACTGTAAATATAGGTTTTGCGCTGGTCATGGAGATCAGAGCTTTGTTTGTGACACTGAGTGAAATTTTGGGAAAAGAGAAAGAGAAAAAAATGTATACGGGGAGTAATTTGCTTTTGGGGTTGATTTTGGAACTTACTGGACTTCGCTGGTGATGTTTTTGGCTTTCTTGAAGAACAATGGTGTGGTAGTCTTAGTTGACAAGTTTGGATATGGTAACGATATTGACGGGTTATATTTGTTTCAACATTCAGAAAAGGCTCGACACTGGAAAACTTGTGAGTACTTGTTTTTGAAAAAGCCCAGGGTCAGCAGGTTAGGTTTTACCACCATTACTCGAAATGCGGTAGATTTCGTATTCCCTATGTTTTTTAGCAATTGAGCAGTCTTCTATGTAATCTTCAATCTGCTCATAGAATATGCCTAATGCAAGTTGTAAACCATTTGGGCAGCTCCATTATTGGTGCTTCCCATTTGAATAAACCAATTAAACTCGAACCGGTGAAGTGATTCAAAACATTAAGGTGAATCGCCCATCACATGGAATCAGAATGACCCATGTGTAACTTGGTTGTATATTGATTGGCTTGACCGAGAAGATTTTCTATGGAAGTTACGGTTGTTTTTATATTTATTGACTCGTTTGCGACGTGCTCTTAATTGTCTTGAGTGGGTTGGCAATAAACAATTGACATGCATTCGGACTATGGTCAGCTCCTCTAGATTGTCTGCCTCTCTCAAATGAAAAATGATGTCCGTATTTTACCCAAAATCAAGGGGTTTTGTTGACCTTGTAAGTTTCTGACTTTTGTACTACAATGATGAGAATGAAGAGGGGGTAGTTTGCCCAGTATTAGAATTCCCAATGCGTGTCCAACATTGTCGTATGGAAAAGTTAGTAACCAAAACTTTGGTACAGGGGTGACGCTCCTGCTCCGGAACATCACGCTCCCGCTCCGAACTACGCTTTGGCGCTCCCGCTCCGAACGTATTTTTGAACTAAGAATATTTTTTAATCGGCCGTTCCGACGCTCTCGCTCCCACTTTCGTTCCCGCTTTGACCCGCGCTCTGGTTACTTCGGGGAAAGCACACAAGGATGATCAAGAGTTAATTTGGGATTCTGTTATACTATTCAATTCTCGACCAGAATTGTGAGGCTGATTTCTTCAGCATATACCAGATCAACCTCATGTAAAATCACTCTAAAATTTCTAACCAACCCAATTAAAATGTTGGGGTTAGAAGCTTTAGAATTAGTTTTCAATGCTTGTTCAAAAATCTGTTCATTTTCAAATTATGAATATAACATCAAGATTTATCCCTTTCAAAATTTTTTTTTAAGATGTATAACTTTAAGGTCTGCATGGAATGATGAACACCTTCCTAAAATAATTCTGCTTACAGCGAGCAGCCGCAAAAGTGAAAAAACGGGGTTAAGATAATGAAGAGGTTTCTTTCTCTAATCTTTTGAACAGGATCCCCTTGTCTATTGTAATGGAGTGATACATTTTTGTTTATTTGTGGCCTGTACTTACGTAACCAGAGCACAAACCTGGAGTGAGGGTACTCCATCACGAGCCCAATTTTGAACAACTTTTCAGTCTATACTTGGTGTGACAGTGGATGACAGGGGGAATGGCAACTGGTTACTAATGAGGAATTAAGAATCTACAATGCGTGCGAGGTGCGAGTATGTTGTTCAATTTGACACATTTTGATAATTGATAACCATTACCCACATTATTGAAGGGTTCTCGTACCAAAGGTTGTCAATTTTGGTTGTGATGGAATGGAACTGCAAATATACCACAAAAAAACCAATAAAAGTTAAAGAGGCAAAAAATTAATAAAAGTTAAGGCATTCACCTTAGTATGTCTTTTTCCTTTTCCTAAACTCCTCGTGAGATGAATTCTTCAACTTTTAAGGCTAAGATCTCTTTTCTCTTCTCGACCACTCCGAACAAAAATATTAGAAGGATTAATACTAGTTCAGAGACTCATTAGGAGAGCCCAAAAAAGCGGCCTCAGGATCTCAATAAAATATTTGGGACTACTCCCTCCAAGTATGGATTTCGCCCCTAATGCTGTCTTACCATTCTATTCATGTTCCTTCAATTCTTGGCCCAAGGGGTTTGATCTCTAGAAATTAACAAGAGTAACAAGACAGCTAAAATCTACATTAACAAAAGTAGCTCCATCCAGAAAACAAAGTTTAGAACTGCGCCCTATGGGGCAAACTCAGCAAAAAACAGACTTACAGATGAAGCCCTTCTCCACAACCATAGTTGAATAAAAAATATTCAAAAACCTTGACAATAGCCCCTGGCAGAACTCAACTTGACACCACAGAATACCGACTCTTGACATGCAAACTGGACCCATCCATTCTGACCAACTGTTTGAGAAGACTCTCAGGACCGACCGACACCATTCCCAGCCCCCCACAGATCCCAATCTCAATTCAAATATAGAGATGTAATGCAGTTGATATGATCTGTAGGAAAGAGGACAAACCACTAGACTCAGAGAGAGCTGCCTCAAAATATGCTATAGGAAAGCAACCCAGTGCATCTTGGGTCTAGGTTGCAGAAGAGGGTCCCTCTTCTTTCTTTTCTGCTTGTGGTATCCCCTGCTCACTTTCAGTGTCCTTTTTCTCCTCCTTAGCTTCAACAGGCACCTCTTCCTTGGCTTTCTCCTCAGGCGCTTCTTCCTTGGCTTTCTCCTCAGTTGTGGTATCCCCCACACTCAGGTTCTCAAGGAGTCCAGCAGTTGCTGTAGCCTCTGTGTTTTCCTCTCTATTCCCTTGGGATTCAGCGACTTCTTGAACCAACTCCATGAAACTCTTGCAATCTGAAACATACCTAGAATTGTTAAGCATAAAAGAATAAAAAGGCAATCAGGATAAATATTCACTGTAACTTCTTCATGTTTGTATGGAACACATTCTTAAAAAAATTCCCTGACTATAAAGCGCAAGGATTTCAACCTCCAAATATCTACATATCCATCTGAAATACCACATGTGCATTGTCAATTAGAGGTTGTGTTGGACATTCAAAAACATCTGCACTGCAATGACTCGACGTAAAAGACTGCAAGCTCACATGTATAGAGAACATATAGTATATGACATAATCCAAAGACTCCAAAAGATCAATTTCATAGTCTGATTATTCAGAGGCCGACTCTGGGTAATTGATGAAGTTCTTTTCGGAAGAGTTTTTTTCTTTCAATTTCATACGATTAGCAAAATCTTTAATCTCGACCATAACTTATGATACGGGTTTTTACATAAATTGCTTAGTTGCAGAGTAGCAATACTATTTCGCTTATATAGGTAGCTCAAGATTACTATTATCAAGTTTGACTTAAATGAACTAAGTAATAACGCGTGTTTTCTAACTTACAGGATTGGAAAATAGACAAACACTTATACAGGAACATACAAACACCATATAAAGGAAACCAACCAATTCAGAGAATCCCAAACTAAGTACTCCTCATCTCTCCAGGTATCAAGAATCAAAACTTGACATAACCTACAAGCCTATAGTCTATAGATGATTCTCTAGATTAAATCTATCTTTAACAGAACGCTTCACCTAAAGATTGTGGAATAGTGCCTTTAATTTTTATTTTATTTTTTGTTCTTTTCCTGGACCATTACTTTAAGTTTTAATTACAAAAGATCATAAAAAAACTGATGATAATATAGAGCAATTGATAAAACTAAGATTTTGACAGACCCAAGTGATCAAAGAAGTACTCACTCTCAACAGATCCAAACCGAATACAGAAAAGCTCATCCTTCAATTCCCCATCGGCGAAATCAGTGGCGTGCCACACACAAGACTTGTCATTACCAGCATGTTCCTGCACCGACATCGTTGGAAGTACTGCAAAAACAAAATAAACCAAATTGAAGAACAAAGGATCGATCTAGAATCAAAACCAAAACAGAAATATCAATGAAAACAAAAACCCACCAAAATGGTTCGCACAGATCTTGAGTGTCTTCGATTGTCGCATAACCAACCTAACCTTTCCCGACACTTTGTGTTTCAAAAGTTTCACAGAACCAACGCCTCTCTCCTTCCATTGATTCCCTTCCTTGTCAAATCGGTAAAGCTTTGCTTTCCTAAAATATACGAAAGGGCACTCAAAACCCTAAAAAACATCAAACCCATAAAAACCAAACAAAGTTTTAGAAATCAAATAAGAAGTTAGGGCTTACAGATCGAGGATTGCTTCTTCATCTTCTTCACCAGTTGTGACGGCTACCTCTTCGAGCCTAACGATCGGAGCAACCTGTGCTCCTGTGTCTTCGTCGTCGGCTGCGGCGGTTTCTTCTTCTTCTTTGCGATCGGGATCGCTGCTAGCCATGGCAAGAATTGATGAGAGAGAAAGTGAATAAGATTTTAGAGACAGAGTGAGGGGTTCGTTCAGTACGCAAGAAAGGAATGGAAGGCTAGAAGGGCAGAGGGTTTTTATACTTTATAATAGTGGCGTAAACTGTAAATTCTTTTTAACGAAACCCGTAGTAAACGGTGGATCTTTACGCGCGAGAAAGTGGTGAAGGCTTGGATTTGATGTCGCAGTGCGACGTGAGAGATCGAAACTTCTGCAAGTGGGACCCGAAAAAGTTTTGATTTCCGGACTCACCTGATTCACCCGACACCGCCATGTTACGTTAAAGGAGTGGCAGGTAATGTGGCGGTGCTCCTCCACTTGCGACTATACTTTTGATGTCGCAGTAGCCAAAAATGGGAAGTACAGCACTCCAGCCCCCAAACAAAATTATTTGATGGAAAAGTGGACATCAAAATTTTATGGTGAGCAATGTTGAACAGGATGCGTGTCCTATGTGGCATGTAACAAGTCAGCCATTGGACTTGGTTGACCTTGCTGGTCACGACGACAATGACTCCTTCTTAAGACTCCAGTCCAAGGTAGTGTGTAAGATCTTCAAACTTGTATTTTCTTAGGCATTTGAATTTGATTCCCGTGAACCTAAACTTGTATTGTGTAAGATTTCAAATAAAATTCACACGACTCAAGTCTAATGAATAGCTAGAAAATAGTGAGGAGAACCATTGTGAGTTAGAAGGCAAAGGCCCCATAGAGTTCAGGCCAAATTTCCAGCCCACCATAGTAAGTAGTGATATTCATTTTATCTCCATGTAGACCCCACAAGTAGGTAAGGAGAGCATCCACAACTAGAATCATCCCCTCCTACAAGGGATGCATAGTTTTTAGGATCCACACACAAATATGTTTTGATGGAAATGTTAAATCTGTTTCTAATGCAAGGATCCATGAAGAAATCAGCTTGATGCTCACGGTAATTGTTGCAGTGGCAAGCAACAACTATCAAGGAAACAAATATAAGTTTTTGTTTTCCATTTCTGGTTTCAATGAGAAAAGAGATATAACTGATGATTCCTTTTGCAAAATCTTGCATGTATGAAAAAACAAATCGAGTTCTCCTTTTTAAACTATTATCATTAAGACGGTCCCCAAAAGGTGCTAAAAAACTGAAGCTGCATTTTCTTTGGTGTCTGTTTTTTTTCTTACTTGCTCATAGAACATATGAGCAAGCAAAATACACTGGGAGAAAGTACCAAAATTGGAACAACTCATCCCTGCTCTTTTAAGATGTAGCGCCGTTTGACGTTGCATCCATAGGTTCAGCTTCCACCGCGGACTCATCAGCTTTATTATCTCCCTTCTTACCTGCCAACATAAATGAGTCATATTACAACCATTTTCACATTAACCTAGTGGCAGTAATGAAAAAACAAATAGGGTCTCCACAAAGAGATGGATAGAACTCCAAAATTCCATTCGTTGTGGACCTTCTTGCACTGGATTCTTTTCTTCCAATTTTGGCAAAATAATCAAGTTGGCATATCTTATAACACTCTTTTTTTTTCTTTTTTCCCTTCAGGTGTTACTGTTTCAACGTACCTTTCTTCTTCTTCCCACCACCTTTCTTCTTCTTTGTTCCCAGGGCTAACCATGCCTTTATTTCAGCATCGTCATCTATTGTCTTGGTGGGCTGCAGCTCTTGAAGAGCATGGCTTGTGATTCTATCTGACCCATTCGGCATTAACAAAACTGTAAACTTGATTTGGGCAACGAAATCACCTGCAAAATCCCCACAGTAAGCTTTATAAGGACATAGCTAACCTACATATTAAAACATTCTTGGTATTGTTCAAGGGTTAACATGTTAGAATGGGGGGTGTGCGAAAGCAGTGTTTGTAGGTGCCAATCAGGTAAATTGTAATGTATCTTTCCTGGTATAGATGCTTACCAGGCTTCTCATGAAGAACAGGGTATGGCTGCAAAAGATCATGGTTCACACATTCCACTAAACCCAGTCGAGCCCGCTTCTCCTCCAAAGCCCTATTAGAAAAAAGAGGTGTTTAACCCTGTTATTATGGCAGCGAGCTGTGTAAAAGATAAACAAGAGATCATGATTTTTGCAAGGAATCACGGTGAAAAGCAAACATACCTTGCAGAAAATGGCATAATGGGGAATTTCTGGTTTATTTCACTAAAGATGAACCTAGAAGATTTCATCTTCAAGTGATAGTTCTTGTCCACGGCTCTTTTATAAATAGTTGTTTGCCTCTCATCCAACAGCTTGGGCTGCAAATTTATTTTCCACATTTACAATACATGTAAGATGGAATATCATTGAATGAGGATGATGAATGTGGTAATTACAACTTCAACTCTTACCTTGCCATCCCCTGTGCTGGCAACTATATCAATTGCATAGACTTCATTCTCTTCAAATTCTGCATCATCAACTCTGGTATCAGGATTCGATACACTCAGTATGACCTTGTTCCCATCAATCACAAACTGCTTTAGCTGGTGACTCAGAACGCCTTCAACGATCTTGCAGTCATATGCAGCAGCAACCTTCTGAATAGCTTCGGTTACATCTTTGTTCTGCCACAACCAGATAGATTTGGCAAGCAAACTTAGGAAATATAACGGAAGTTTATTCAAGTTCAAAGATCATCTGTAGAGGAAAACGAGAAGGAAAAGAAATCCAGCTCATTTACCATAAGAGCACGACATTAATGGATTTGAAAACCATTGAATCACATGAATTTACTTGAAAGAGCTAACTTTCTCAGATAGTTTGGTCTTGTCCTAAATCCCTCAACTAATGCCCAGCTTTTACTAGAGTTCCTAATGCACTGGAATTAGTCATTCTAGCTAATTCCATTTTCAAATAACAGTGACGTCTACTACTACAAAATATTTCCTTTTGTTGGGATCAGTCATCAGGCAGATACTAATTATCCCTCAAGAAAACCATGAGATAGGTGTAATTCCATATCTTTTACTTGAGCATATAAAACAGCCACAACATATGAAGTGAATCGAGAATATCAAGTACCTAACATCGTTCAAAACCTTCAATTTGAAAAAGTCAAATCTTTCAGTAAAAGCCATAAATTGTATTACTGCTACAACAGAAGTTTGACACATCATACTATCAGTGCCAACAAAAAATATATGGAATGAAAAATAAGTGACAAAAAAAATTATCCACTAAACAAAATAAAAAATGAAAAGGAAAGGTAAATGTTGCTCTATCAGTGTAACTATGACTAAATAAAGCTTCATCGGAAATTTCTCCATAGCTTTTAATAAGTCATCGTCATTTAGAGAACACATTTTCACAAAAACTTCGCAAGAAACAAGGAAACCAAAAAAAATTAATGCTTGCATACTTATAAAAAAACGAAAACAAAGGTAAATGTTGCTCTATCAGTGTAACTATGACAAAATAAAGCTTCATCGGAGCTTTCTCCGTAGCTTATAATAAGTCATCATCATTTAGAGAACTTTTTTTTAAAATAGAAAGCGATGGATCCTATCATATATTTAACTCATAAAGACAGTAGGGTATCAACAGAAATTTAAAAAACAACAATACTACCAGAGACCATTCACTAGACCATAATAAGAACAAATAAAATGTAGTAGCAAAAAATATAGCAAAAACTCATGGCAGGTAAGAAAGCTTTGTAGCTCCTTCAGCCAGAGCGGAACAGAAAAGAATAAATAAATTCTCTTGAGAGAATAAATACACTCCCCAAAAAACGAATCAAATCTATCTTGATCAACTATAGGATGGTGGCAAGGAAAAGGTGATTCATCAATAGGGTAAAACTCAAAAACAAAAAGGCTTGCCACAAGGTAATAGTAAAAATGACAAAAACTAGCAGCAAATATGAAAATTATAACCTTGAAATAAGGAAAGCTTGAATAGTCCAAAAATGAGTATTAATGAGCTTAAGACATAAAAGTTAAACACCTTCTATATGGACTCTTTTGGTAGATTGATGAAAAGCAAAAGTCAAGTGCGGGAATGGCTAGGAAAATTGTGAGGGATACAAGATCTCAAGCAGATTTCCTGTGCATAGTTTAAAAGACAAGCATAGGCAAGCATGTCTACGTTAGCTGCACAGAATGATGTTTCGACTGCGAACAGTTTCTCTTTCTAGAGTTGTCTCTTGTGCCATGTACGTAGGTACATATCTATATGATTCTCACATATGACATTTATATTATAGTTGGAAAGAATGAGTCACAAAGAGGGAACAACATGCAACTTGAATACTTGATCCACACAATTATTTTCCACCATTTAGGTTCTATGTAATGCCTTTTATGACACTAAAAAAAATTACTACAAAAGCCTAACTTGGATTTTAGTACATAGCTTATGAAAAATATTCATCAAGTAGGGGAATGAACTCTACTTGACAACATAAAACTCATATTATAATTAAATTGTTGTGGTAGTAAAAAAGAAGAGAAGCACAATGCTGAACTGTTTTATTTATCAAAAAGCTGAATTGTCATGTATGGAGGGCACAAACAAATTCATCAACCAACAAAAGTGAAAGCCATAAGAAAAATAAACTATATCTAATACAGAAGTGAAGTGATTGAAACAGCATAAAACAATCACACGCTTCAGATATTTTCCTTCCATCATGATGCAAACACATATCAACCGCAGGGTCCACAGGTGCCCACACGTCACATGTTATCCGTTACGGATAATATCGTGACAGCAAATTTTAGTTATTTTAGGATTTTATTACTTTAGAAACTCATTAATTATGTTTCTAATTAGATCAGGATTGCTTGTTGTAAGCCACCATACGCAATAAATAAAGCTGTTGACCTCCTCCTGTAATCAGATTTTGAATTAATAAAATTATTTGATATTAGGGATTGTGAAATCACTGTGAGTTCTATCATCGCTTCCGCACAAATACCAGCATCATCCACCACCAAAACATGCATCACTGAGATTTCTTAGAGATCTAACAAACACTGTTTTTTGTGGAGCAGAACAATTGAATTTCCTAACTTAATTTCATCCTGAAAACCTACTACCCAATTAAAAAAAGAACATCCATACTTAGGAAACTGAAACATAAAAGATCTTCCAGTAATTTGAAAGTATTAATCCTATTACCGGCTCTTCATATACCCTATATACAAAAAGTCCTTGCATGAGGAAGAGGGTAAAAAAAGAAACCTCATTTTAAATGGTAAGAGCAATAAAGGTAAAGGAAGATGATGCTTTATACATGTATTTACTAGTAAACCTGCACAAGCGATGTGCATATAATATGCAATGATTTAAGTATACAGAGGACCTAACATTAATTCTCCAGAGAACAGTAGAAACTATGGATCCAATGGCAGCACCACGCTAATCGGTCGGTTTCAGCAACCATCAATGCATGTTGCTTTTTACCAACCATGGAAAGTGGTGTTTCGTGTAGAGTTGCGATAATTGTTATTTCTATTTTTACCCTCTATAGCACTAACTATTATTACAGTTGTTAAAGATTTAGGAGGCTATATTAGTAAACCTCCGTCGAAATAACCGTTATGATTTCCGTGAGTCCTTGTCCTTGTCAACCAGAAACACAAAAATATGATTTTTCCAGAACCAGAAATCTTTTAAGATGCTTATAGTTGAACTATATATAGAGAGAGGCTTTCATATTTTTTTAACCCTTCCTAACATGAATATGCATAATCATAACATCAGAAACTTAATTCCAGAAAAAGAAAAAAGAAAAAGATACAGCAAAAATCTAAACCTCCAAAAATGGAATAAAAAAATCACCTTTTTTCCAGGTCTCACGAGCCTTAGAGCAACTTCAGCAGCAGTATTTGCTGCTGCAATAACATCAGCTACCCTACCGGTTACCGGACCTTCCTGAAGAACATGGGTGTGGCCCACTACAGCAATGAACCCATCTATGTGACATCCCATATCACTGTAATAATCAACCAAACCTTATTAAAATCATGCAAAGATAAACAGAATAGAATAAAGGATTCAAAGGGAAAAGAAACCCTTACATCTTCAAGATATCGCCAGCTTGCAATACGGTTTCATCGCTGGCAAGTGGGGAGAAATGACAGACGGTGTTATTAACCGAAATGCATGTTGGGAAGGCGATTCCCCTCTCAACCTTCTTCTTCACATTCTTGTACATGTTCCCACTTTGCCTGAATCAGTAGAATCCATTAGAAATTAAACTTGCAAAAACTGAATATATGAGGATAGAAACAATTAATTCATAAACTTAAATTTGTAGAGAGAGATTCCTTACTCTCTGATAAAGGTGTCACCCTTCTCGCATAAATCTACGATCTTGGCTCCCGGTTTGCAATCTGACAGGATCAACTGTAGAGCCTCTGCAATTTTGTGCCCAAATTTATCAAAACCAAAGTAATCAAACTGAGAAGAACAGTATGTCTATATATACACATATAGAGAGAGAGAGAGTTACTGTTGATGATCTCAGCAGCGCTCTTGTATTTGGTGACGACTTCGGGTGAAGTGAGATCCAACTCCTTCTCCTCTTTGTTTTCTTCGTCGGACATCTTAGCAACGGAGGATACCTTTACTTCTGCAATCAAAAAAAAGAAACCCAGAAACGAATTCTAAATCAGTTTCAAAACACAGAATTTAAAACACCAGAGGAAGAAGATCAAGAAGAAAAAAACGAATAATCACCAGGGAAATCGATGGAGAAAGTTTGGACTTGTTAATCGAATCTAGGGTTTTATAATGAGAAGCTAGGAGATGATAAGAACAGCTTCAGCTTGAGGTTGCCAAGTACTAAAACTAGGGCATCACTCTAGGTGGCCGTTATTATATATAGACACGCTACAGACCTGAGGGCTGACTGAGGGCACTTTAAAAATTGGATTTTTATTCTTTTCGTAACCTTTGTTTCGTTTACTGCGGCGATCCAATACCAATTACCAATAGTGGTACGTCTTTGGAGTCAACTGTGGTCGTCCCTCGTGTCAAACCGTACCTTGCATTTTGTGCATGCAAGTGCATTCTTTCATTCAGCTCGATAATATTTTGCATTTGATTTTACTGATTGACTAAATTTGGTGAAGTCTCTCAAATCGGAAGTAAAAAAAAAAAAACCAATATCCAGTTTTAGCCCGCAGTGTGGATGCTTTTATTGAATGTTACTGTATATTCATCGTCTATTTATTTTTTAAGTTGATGAAACATTATATTTTTTGTCTAGCTATTAAAGTTGTCAACTGAACAATTATTTCATGAGATGATACATTAATTTGAAAGAAACTAACACTTTCAATATTTATCTTTAGAGCAGTCGCCCTACATTGGAGCAGATGAGGCCTTGTAAGGTCTATTTCTTCTTGATCCACTTTGGCTCCTAATCTTGAGCTCGTTGTTATTCGTCTCAAGTTTTGTTACTTCTTGAAGACCCTGACTTTTTTTTCTTTTTTCTTTTTTGTAGTTTTTAATAGTGTGACGAAGGAAGTAATGTTCGCCAACTTAAAAAATGGGTGGATATAATAGCATTAGTCCGTGTATGCCCAAGATATGTTTACACACTTATGTGCATTCATGATTATAGGATGTTCCATCTTAGTCTTTGTAGAAACTGAGCATTGCGGGAGTTCTTTACTCTAGCTAGGTGTTTTTCTTACGCCAAGTTTATATTAAAGAAATGCATGCATTAAAGCTGTAACACCTCGCTTTTTCTTTATTAATACTATAGTTATTTTTACACCCTATTTAAACCAGTTAATGGACCCATAAGAGGTGGCAATACAAGGAATGATATTATTTTTTGTAAGGACGAGGGTTGTATTTATTCTTACACTTACTCAACCCTCAGTTCACCTCCATGTGAGTCATACAAGCTAACGTATTAATGTTGACATCCAAGTGAGCCTAAGAGATAGTGTACAAGTGGTGCCCTCAGATCCCTCTTTTTGTATATGTTTTCTTATATTCGTCATCCTTTCAAGTTTTAACACAATCAACATGTTCATTTAGCTGGATCCGAATGTGATTCATAAGTTTTCAGTTCGAATTTTGAACCTAAAATTATATCCATGGGCAAAAATGAGGAAATAACAAAACCAAAAGGGGGTTGAGTTTGTGATTCCCATTCCTCGTGAATCCTTTATAAAAGATTTCTTAACAATTGTACCCTTAACTGATATATTCAATCACCAAATTATTCTTTTTGTTATTTATTTAATATTGTGTAGAAATTTAAAAGTTATTGCTTTAACAGAGAATTGGGTTGAATACCTAATTTCCTCTTCTTTCTTGTTTTTAGCCCACTAACCTTTTTAGGTTGGGCCCAAACACTTCACACGTGACTTTTATGTTTTTAACTCTTGTAGTTTTGTTTAAAGCCCAAAACTTATTTTTTGTCATTTTTATTTTTCTTTTTTGCCCCTATCTTTTTCATTTTATTTTTGTTGAATAAAAGTTGAATGAATTTAAAAAACAATATTGTTCTTCATTGAAATCCACCAAAACTTTGGTGTTTGATCTCTTTAGGTCATCTTCTTCGTCGAATTTGCACCTTAGTCGAAGCTTTTGGGGTAAGAAGATCAGATCTAAGTTAGGTTCGGTTTCTGGTTCAGATTTTTTTCTTCAAATCACCATTGAAGTTTTTCCTCAAAAGCTTCGACTTCCTCAAAAGCTCTAATAAGTTCAGATATTCCACGCAGTGTTCTTCTTCTTCTTTTGTTATGATTTGGGTTACTAATATTTGTTTTAGTTTTTTTCTTCTTTTTTTAGGCTATTTTTTTAGGGTTTCGATCAGTAGTGTTTCAACCTTTACGGTGTATCGAAACCCTCTATGAAGAGGATTTCAGCGTGTATTATACACTGTTTAATGAGTTTAATGCTATAAGCAAACACTGAAATCCTCTTCGAGGAGGGTTTCAATGTTTTATAAATGTTAAAACACTACTGACCACACTAAGGGTTTCAGTGTGTGTTATTTAATGTCTAAGTAGTTGAATCAGTGAAAACAAACACTAAAATCCTCTAGCAATAGGGTTTCATCGTGTGCAATTGTGTTCCAACCATTACAGTGCACTAAAACCCTCATCCTAGAGGGTTTCAACTATGTGTGTTATTAAAGGTCTAAATAGTTGAATCAGTGAAAATAAACACGGAAACCCTCTAGCAATATGGTTTCAGTGTGTGCAATTGTGTCACAACTATTACAGTGCATAGAGGGTTTCAGTGCATGTTATTTAAGGTCTGAGTAATTGAATCAGTGAATACAACTACTAAAACCTTAATAGATCTACATTTGAACACTAATGGTCAGTGATTGACAGAAAGTTAGAGTGAGATTATTTGAGTTGCAGAGATGAAGATGATGGCGACGACGAGATCTTGTAGATCGGTGATGGAGACGACGAGATCTTTTAGATCGGTGATGGAATTCAGGAATGGAAACCGCCAAAATCTTTAGATCGAAAGTGAAAGAGCGAGAAAGAGAGAGAGTGTCTTAATGTAGAACGGTGATGGCCACGGCGAAATCTTGTAGATCGGTGACAGTGACAACGAGATCTTCTAGAACGGTGACGGTGGTGGCAAGAAATTGATGAAAGTTTAAGGTTCGTTAGTTTTGTTAGTGATTTCGTCATTTTTAAATTTTTAATAGGTATTTGAGTAAATAGACCTTCTACATGTTTGGGGTTCAAACTCCAGGGGCCTTAAAACGAAATTAAAACGTTGGATGTCATCCATACGTTTTTTCATGCAAGGGTGTTAGCCCAAAATCCCCTTAATTACAAACTGAGCCAACTTTGGCATTGATCATCATCATCCTCGTTCTATAAGTCTTGACAACATCTCTATTTATACGGTATAAATCTTGACAAATCTCTAATTAAACGGTTCTTTAGATTTTTGTCTCTTTGAGCCCGTTTGGTAACAATTATTTTAATTCATTATGAGCCTCATAACCAATTCTGAGGTTCATAATCAATTTTGAGATTTTATTTGACTGTTTGGTAATAGTTTTAGAATTAATTATATGTTAATGAGAAATGACTTTCTCATAAAAATCATAAATAGAAAATACTTGTTTAAATAAACAATAAACAATTTTGACTCTACTATCGGGATAGCCGAGATCAACTTTCGACTATGGGGTTCAAATAGAAAAAAGAGAAAAACTCTCTTCCAAATCACATCTGCAACTGATCACCAGTTCGTCTCTCTCCTCTCTCTTCTTTCTCTCTCTTTCTCTCCTCCCACTGCTAAGAGCTTCACGCTCCATTAATGGCTTCCGCGATGGTTTGTGGAGCTCCGATCGAGCTCCATTAATGGCTTCCGGTAAGGCCTCTTCTCTCTCTGATCTCTCTCTTCTCCCTTTCCCTTTATCCTCTCTCTTTCTCTTCTTTCTCTCCTTTTACTCCTCGATTTCAAATTGGGGCATACAGAAAATTGCAATTTATGTCTCTCTCTCCTCTTTCCTCTCTCTCTCTCTATCATGTTTCTTTTCTAAAATTACATACCAAAATTGTCATCTCTCTATCTTTCTCTCTCTATCTTTTCTGAAATTCAAGAAATTTCGATATCTTCTTTTCACTGTTTCTAAAATTTCAGAAATTGGAGAACGAAATTGCAACCTCCCTTTCTATGAAATCCCTGATATATAAACCCTAGTTTTGACACGATGATTTTTTAGTTTGATGATGGTTCTCCGTAAAAATATTAGTTTGGATGTTAATTGGTGTACATTTCCATTTTTGTTATTTTGAGTGGATCAATCTGCACATAACTAGAGAAGCTGATGAATTGGTTAAATTGAAAATCAAATAAATTTTTATTATAAAAAAAAGTGATTTTGTGATATTCAATTTTGTTTGTTAAAATTTCTATAAGAAATGATTTTTGAAAAATTAGTTTTAGAATAATTATTTCTGGATTTAGAAATAATTCTGCTATAATTTTTACCAATTATGTTAGTTTACACTTTACATCAACATCAGTATTATGTAAGCTTTTGTTAGTTTACACTTTACATCAACAGCAGTATAATGGAAGAATAGACCTAATTTGAATTCCCATTCGGGTGTTAACCTAACAGTTTTCCGTAAATAGACAACCTAGCTCCTAAAATGGTAATAAAGGATTACGGACAACAACCTGCTTCCAAAAAGATAACCAATTTTACAGACTTTGCAGTTTTTTTTTTTTTATAATTATTTTTTTTATGAGAGACCTTGAAGTAGAAATGTAGAACAATGTTAATGAATAAATCCGACTCGGGTAACCAAAACCTTTAACCGAGCGACTACCACCCGTGAATGAATGATTTGCAGGGTTCCTCATTATTTGCAATATCCCTGATCACGAGAAACCACAGCTGGTATGCAAGCCGTTAAACAATTTCGGTTAAAATTTTCGGGTGAACATTTCAGTCCCGTTAAGCACTACTCACCAGTAGATATTTCCATTAAATTTTCATTCTTTCGCAAGATAATTTGATCTCTTTAAGTGTTGGGCAAAAGATAAAAACCTCGAAGGAGCCTCAGATTTGTATCTAACAGAGAAACGTACTAAACCTAAAAAGCAATAGAAGGGTCTACGAGGGGAAATCCATTGAAACGACATCCATCAATAGCACTCTGAACAGTAATCTAAGGATTGTGAAGTATAACATGTGAGAATGAACACAAAAACAAATGAACACCAAAGCAAAGGAAAACAATCAGATACAGATCTAAGAAATAAAGAAACAAAGGGTAGTCTACTACTCAACAAGACTATTCGGACCGACCACCTATACACGTGGCAGCTTCAGCCACAACACCACCCACCAAATATGAAGCGCGACTGCCAATGTCAGGTAAAGATGATACACCACGTGAAACTTGATCCCCAGCAAACAGAGATAGAATACGGTTAGCTCAGCCCTCGACGGTAGCAAAAAAAATGCCTCTGCTACCAAAAGAATATCAAGAAATATAACAACAGTTCCCTACTACTGACAAAGAAATACATAAAGAATATAGTTCTTATTTTGGAACCTGAGACTCTTCATATCCCCAAAATTCGAATAAAACATCCCTCCCAACTGGCAGCACAAAAATTCTCCCCTTCCTGTTGGTGATTCTACTGACTGTTCAATACATTTTCTTTTTACCTGGAATTTAGTAAGTACCCATTGGGGGCATGCCAAATGGCGGCATCGGAGGCATCCCCATCCCTCCCATTGGTGGTGGAGGAGCAAAACCTCCTCCCATCCCGGGTCCTCCCATTCCCGGCATCGGTGGTGCAGGCAATGCAAGTGGTAGCAACTGGGCATACATATTCTGCGGAAAAGAAAACAGAGATGCCCAAATTACATCGTACACTTGCAAATTTTAAACATATCGGAAATGAACACTCCCGCA
>MVGT01004544.1:465112-491071 GCA_002174775.1 Macleaya cordata | reverse complement strand
AAGAGAAAACATACCTCTTCTCGCATTCCTCCACAAGGGGCTCCACTGGCAGGAGAGAACGAACGGAAAGAATAAGCCCTTTAATGAAATCTTCCGGGCATTCATCATCCAGCAGCTGCCCTACAACTAGAGGAGCATTCCCCGGATTGACCTATCAAACAAAGAGGTATAAGACCCTTAATTGACTTCCTTCTTGCTTTGTGAATGTGAAGGATATGAATCAACTCAGTCTTGTACATAGATTTAAAACTCCTTAAGATAACTCTTACCTTTTGAACATAACCCTCAATATATCGAAGCATGTTGTTCGTGTAGAGGTAGTGGGTGAGGTCGGGAACAAAACCAAAACGATCACAAACATTAATCAGGGGACGCGCATCTGGAAGTTTGGCTTCCATCAGGAAGTTTTTTGTCTTCTCAGCATCATAGAAATTTGATTCTCTTGTCACACGTTCAACCTCCTTGATTTGTCCAGTTTTAGCAGCTGCTTCAATGTACTTAAAGTGAATGTCAGGGTCCTCACTGTTCCAAGAATCAGGAAATTCTATGAATCAGTAAAAGAATAAAAAGTAGCAAACCAAACTCGAGAGTAGTCTACTAGTCTTCATTACCTGGAACTCAAATATGATCCCAAAAAGAAGTATAGGCCTTCATAGGACTTAAATTGTTCAAAGAGTTTTATGCATGCCTCGACACCCAACTGCTCTGAATATTCTTTGGCGGTCTGTTCAGATGTGTTAGCGAGCCTCGGTCAAAAGATTGGAATAGTGGCAACAAACAATAGACAAACAATAGCTCCATAAAGGGGAAACATACCTGCACAATTATCTGAAGATTTCCTCTCAGATTAACAAGTAAAAGGTCCTTCATGCACTCCAGAGCCCACTCTTTCGAAAGGGTCCCAAAGAACTCCACAAGCGACTGCAAAACACCACAAATTTAGTACCATTTTTATATGCTTCCTTCAATTTGGGAAAATGTAAGCATCAGAACACACAAACCTGTGGCTCAATGGCATGTGTATTCACAATAACACGTTTGATGTCTGGCAACTCTGAGTAATGCTGCAGGAAATACAAATTTTTAATTCAAGGAATAATCATAACTCTTCATATGAAAAGAAAATTTGGCAGGCAGATTCCACGAAGCCATACCTGGAGAGCGCGCACATAAAGTCCAGCTTTCTCACAAAGTTGTGCAATGCGAGGACGATCATAATGACTGAACATTCCATTAGCCAAGATTGCATCTGCTACATTTGGAAATGTCACTAGATTGATCTCCAAAACCTGAGACGAAGAAGAAATATAATGAGGCCAAAGAGATATGTGTGAAGAGAGTAATAAAAATATTAATTCAATTGAACATTATAACCTTTGTTTGCAGGAAAGCGTGTTCCGGCAAATTTGGCTTCAGAACATCCAACAGAAAGGCTGTTGCCTCACGGATCATGTTCCTCTGAAACAGAAAAGAACAAAAACAAGAAAATCTTAAGTTGTTATTTTATAAATCTAAAACCTAAATTCCGAAGAAAAATCCGTCTAAAAAAATTCAATGAAACAAGAACTCCAAACACTAACATGAAAATCAGCTTGAATACAATCTGTGAGATTGTCACATGAAAGTGGAAACTCTCTGTCATCAACTTAACATTATAAAACAAACAGAAAAGGAAAATAAAATAAAATAAGAGAACCTGAAGGAATAGATCTGTGATTGTGTTATAATCAACCGGACATCCTCCCTCCATTTGTGACATCATCAGAGCGAAATTAACAGCTCCCTGTAATCCAAAAACATGTGGAAGTAATCCTTTCCATCAGAAAAAGTGTCCAGTGTAAAGTTTAGTAACAATGCGGTATACAAGGAAAGGCTCTCTATCCACCAATTCAAAAAAGAAACTTTTTATCCTATATTTGAAGTACATTCTTTGTTGTTACAGAACAAAAAGAAACACCAATTGTAGCATGCTCATAGATCATATCCGTGTTTCCTAAATTTCAGCCGTACAGAAAATTGGAAGACTGCAGAAGATGTAAATGAAAAATACCTGCGGATCTGATCGCAGAATTGTTTGTAGAAGGAATAGATAATCAGGCGTGTATCCAACCTGCATAAATGAAAACAATGGATATGGTGAAAACCCACCAAATAAATGCAATAACATGATAAAATAATGGTAAAAAACAAATCAACTCCTTCCGTATTTGACTATAAAGGCCTTGTATGCTTATGATACTAAAAGTTTTTCAGTTAAACTTGAGAAACAATTTTCCTTTTATCAGCAAAAAGCAGCTTTTTTCTCATGTATCCTCTTCCATCTAAAACACATTTTGTCCCAGTAGTCACCGATCACTCTCCTCCAACAGAAGACGAGGAGAAAAAAATTTCTTTGTTAGAATCTTTTTGAGTTAAAAGTTCCAGCACTGGTACATGTAAACATCTTTTGGACAGAAACCAGAACCAGAATTTTCGAGTTGGTGCACCAATTCCTGCCCTCCAACTTCCAACATGTGAAAAAGGTCAGCAACTTGGAAAAGGAGGGGAGTAGTCCAGAAATCCTACTCTCTATCTCTAATGGGCTTAGGTGCAATCTTATATATCTTAGAAGAACACGCACTACACTGATAAGATGTTGGAGATTGCAATTATATAAAGCATACACAATTACCTGCTTCGAGTATATGAGAATTTTGTCAAATTCCCTTCGCTCTGCAAAAGCTGCAACAACTTTGGGAGTAGCTCTAGCCTTGATATATATTTTCAGCGCGAGGTCATTATCCACAGTCTACAGTGAAAACATGCATCAAGATATTAGGAAGAGATAAGAGGAACCATCATCACAAATTTCTCGGAGTTACATTATTTAATTTTGATATCTTTGTGTTCTTAAACACAAGTTCAGCATAAAAAATATAAGGCAGGTGTTTCGTGGTAAAAGCAATAGAACAACCGAAAATGGGGCAAATTTCAATCTTGAGTTGTCAATTTTACCTTCACAAGGTCTCCAAGTTCCTCACTACACTCAAGTTTATCCTCAGCCAACCAATTCTCCAGAAGATTCTTTTTGTTCTGATTCACAACAAGTCGTGATAATTCCAATGATTCAAATGCATTGAGTTTGCCTCTAGTTAACAGTGTCCCAAAGTATTGCAACAGTGGCGGAGTTTGTCCAGTTTGAACAGGAACACTCTGCAAAACATAACACCGTAACAAGATCATAAATTGTGCTGTGCATTCTCCTCATTTGCAAGAAAAGGTAGTGCAGATGCAGAGGGCTAAATCTAATTTAAAGCAGGAAAGAATCATTAGCTGTAAAGAAAACACAGACAAATAACAGACAACAAATATCAACTCCATACGAAGAATCTAGTTGGTATCATCAAGGACGACATCTAAGAAATACATCATCAAAATAACTGAAATACCTGAAATTTTGCAACAGTGTCTGGAGTACGTAGGATTCCCTGAGGGGATTCTGCAGCAAGCTCTGCAGCCTCCTTATATTTAGTCTGAGAGAACAATTCTTGGAAACGCTGAACAACCTGCCAGATGAGACGATGATGGACAAGTAAACATCTGATGTGCAAAGGAAGATAATAAGTGGTCAAATTTGGCACTCTTATCATATAGATTGTTAGACAATTGCATATAGGAATTTTTGGACATCGAACGCCACAAAAAAGATTTCAAAAGGATTCCTGCTGCATGAAAACATTGTTCTATGTGTACCTCTCGACTAAATCTAAATAGTATAGCCATTTAGGTATGTGAAATCAAATTTGAGTGGTTTTATGGGTAATATATAACGAAATCATTTCTGCAAAATGACTTTAAGAGGTTTTCCTCCATGTGAAAGCATTTTTGTGGCGTATGCATGTGGAAACCTGAGCTATGCCATCCAGCATCATACAGGAATATACTACAAAATTCAGCGCTTACATTTATAGCTCTCAATGCATGCTTTTACTAGGCTCCCTATAAATCTATAAAAGCAAGAAGACCGGCCCTGGTGCTCTTCAGGACTGAGTTATCCACAAGCCTCAATGCTCTCTTGCAGTTTCAAACATTATACAAGATTATTCAGTATCACCAAGGGGAACCAAGGATTAGTTTACCAAGTTTTCTGCCCCAGGAAGATTTCCTCTTTTGGCAAGATTAACAGCAAGCTCCAGATTGTTTAACTGCAGCAGTCACCAGATAAAAAAAATTTAGGATGAACTTTGATTTCTAACAATAGCACAGAAAAAGAGAAGTCATAACAAACATACTTGGCCGCTGACAAAAGGCACAATTGTTGCCTCATTAACAGTGGCAAGCAAAACTTGTCCTCGTCGATTGACAGCATAGAAGCCTCCTACGGATGAAGCTTCTGCCGTCAAAAATATAGGATCTGGACTAATTCGGTTCCTGTAAACTGCTGTAGCTGTCTCGAGATCATACACGAACAGAAGTCCAAGCTTTGTAATCACATAGATCAAACTGTACTTGTGCGATATCTGAAAACATTACAAGTTGGCATCATAATGCTGATACAACAATTACAGAAGGACTTAGTGCAAGAATAATTGTTTAAAACTTATACCTGCATTGCCACGGGGAAGTCGTCAGCAAAATCAGGCGGGAAGAAAAGATCTGCTTGTTTCTTTGTAAAAGCTGGTTTGCCTGTTAATATATTTCACAGGATTCATACAAGGAAGAACAATGACCAAAAATTTAAGAGGACAAGAAAATATAAGTAAACATAAACTTTGTTTGGTTTGTAGCAATTTCTGTAGATATTTGACTTCGTAAAAGTGGATTTCCGAAAAGTCAATTACATGAAATATGTTCTCTTACTATTAGATTGAATCCAAGCAAAGGGTGACAATTGTTTTTGTTCCTAGGTGCCCACAAATGTCCAGCATACCTCATCCAACAAAAACCCTAAAAGATAGCTAATTGATCTAACTAAAATCTAAAGAATTAAACTATACAAGAAAAAAAAATTTATTCAAAGAAACCAAAGAGGCATCTAGGGATGTGGAGAAGATAAGCATTGGATCGCACTCCAGTTTACAAAGAGAA
Organism: Macleaya cordata; assembly: GCA_002174775.1. NCBI lineage: Eukaryota > Viridiplantae > Streptophyta > Magnoliopsida > Ranunculales > Papaveraceae > Macleaya > Macleaya cordata. The sequence goes on along the minus strand of MVGT01004544.1, from coordinate 486,004 downwards.
CAGCAGAGAAAGGAATATCAGGGATGTGGAGATGGATACTTTTGAGAAATTGATGTCAACTACATTGACAATTACAATCTTCATGGATTGACAAACGAAACTAAAATGGAGGTCAGATTCGAGGTCACCACAGGAAAAGAAGAATGAAGAATACAAGCAAAAGGCAGTATAGGAAAATGGCATCCGTTTGTCACAAAAAGAAAGACATTTTTCTATTTCTGCTACAGAGTTGGGAAGTGGTTTGCCACTGGACCTACTTATTTGAACAAACAAGCACCAAGAAAATGCTAATTTCAGATTATGATTTTATTTTCTGCCACTTCCTGAAACCAAATGCGGCCACATTGATTTTCGATGAGAACATTATTATAACATGAATGATAAAGATGGTTTTATGGTAATAAACAAATCCATTCCATGTTATTGAACACTACAACTAAGAAATGATGAACCTTAAAGGCAAAAAGAAACCAATGAATGAGAAGAGAGTTTGTGGCTTTAAAATGAAAAGCAAAGTGAAGCTAATTCCAACCTTAAAATGTAATAGAAGGAAAGGAGAAAATGGAAAGGACAAGCAAACCTGGCTGGGCACCAAGTTCAATCACATGCAACTTTGATGTAATTTGTCCAGCATTGGTAGTCTTAGAGGCAAAACAGATGAGAATAGAAGGATTTTCGTTGCCAGGAACCTGTGCGCGATATGCAAATCCAACATCAAAAACTAAAATCATAAATGTTAAAATTAGAGTACACAGGCTTCATAATCCCTATACTAAATGCATTTATTCAACTATGAATCTGATATTTAACTTTGAATTCCCTTAAAAAAATTATTTAAGATGTGACAAGATGGTATTCAGTTGTTTATGTCACTGATATACCCATTCCACAAAATTTCTATTACTTTATCCGAAAAAAATCGATTAATACAAAAGCAACCTACTTTGGGTGCTGATTTCACATACCGTTGTTGAGCCACATGAAGATAAATAAAGAGCTAGTTTTTGGAGATCGTCCTTGCAACACTGACAGTAATCAATTTCTAACTCGAAAAAATATGGACTTGATGTTATGATTAGTAGAGATGCCATCATTTATACCTTACACCTCTTGGATAAGGAGTTGGTTTTCTTTCATGAAACAACCCATTGATTATAGAGTATAGACAGCAACTATCAAATTCTAGTCCCAACGATAACGTGACACAAAGGCATTCTTCTTTATGTGTGATGTTTAACGGTCCCACATTGCACCTTTTTGGGCCCACTAAACCCGTGAATGTTTGATCAACCTCTTAGTGAATAAAGAACAGTAATTAATGATTGTCAATTCCTAATTCTTGGGTTGAAGACTTTATAACCATCTCGATAAACACAACAGAGCTCTAGGTTGAAAAACAAAGTGTTCAAACACAACCATGTAAAAATTAAAAAATTGAAACAAATGGTTAAAAATATCTGATCTTAAACCCACGATGAGAAAAGTAACCAACGCAAATAGCTAACAATATATGAAGAGTTACACATTCATAGTGTCAGAATAGGATAATAGAAGGAGACGTACTTTATATGAAGCAAAAGATGCAGCATGCGCTTCAAGGGCTTGACTACGTTGCTGATCCACAGAGAAAAGCTGCATGTTCCCTTTGACCAGTTGCGGCCTCTACAAACAAAAATTGGAAGATGGAGATTAGAATTACAACTCCAAATTTTCAAGGTTGACAGAACATAAAATTTTAAACCAGGAAATATTTGGGACAAGTTGGTAGTCAATACTAATAAGCAACAAAATATGGTCATGATGATGATGATAATATGCACCAAACTAAGTTGTTTAGGAAACAAATAGTAAGCTCATTTCTATTCAGGATAACCTATGCTCAAAGTGAGATCAAGTTATTTTATACATACACAAGAAAAACACAAAGATGCAATAGTGGTGATGCTTGCAGCGAGTTCACTGCAAAACAATTCTAGCATATCTTGGAAAATTATTCCATATTATTTCTAATAGTTTGAAAAACAATTCTAAAATTTATAAAGAAAAATACAGGATTTATTATTAACTTTGTATATAATTATTAAAAGAAAATAATAATTATGGAATTTTCACCCAAATTTAATAAAACTACCCCAGATTACTAGACGAACTGTTGGCATACCGTATTTTTTTTAATGCCGAATTGCTAACAAGGGTCACGCCCTGTCACTCAGCCTCATCCCCCGTCAGCCTCCCACCTCCACCTCATCTTTTCCACTTCTACCCATCTCCACACTACACATTTCCTCCTCGTAGTGATTTTAAGACCGTTGGTTTCTATAGTATCTACCTTAGTTTTATATTAACTCCATTTTTAGTTTCATCAGCTAACGCTATGTTTCCACACAAAAAATAGAGACAAAAATACCTCTTTTTGAATACATGAAGCTTCATTTCAAATTTAAAAAACTCAGCTATCACGTACAATAGTTACTTTTTCCTGATTAGAATGCAAAATATTTACTTTTTCTGATTAGAATGTAAAATAGTTACAAGGCACGATGCCTCGAGACTGATCTTCAGTTTACAACGTGTTTATAAGTTATGAATGTATATCTTATTTGTTGATAACTTCAAAGTCATGAGCACAATTACCAGTATAGAAGCAAAGCTGCAATACTTAACTAATTTCCAGATAAGATAAGCTAGCAAACAGAGAATCTATACACTTCAACAAAAAATGAAAGAACTATTTGATATAACCAAATACCTCGGGTGAACCTGGAGCAATTCCAATCAAGACAAGCCATTTCTCAGAAGGATCACATCTGTAGTTGATAATTTGATTGCTCGCTAAATTAGCTGTCCTATCAAACATCTTTACAGGCTCCGAATCACCTGCATATGAGATTCAACAGAAAACATGTCAATGACAACCAAATCATGTTTGATTAGCTATTAACAAAATACAAACGAATTATTAAACAAAAAAACAAGGAAATATTAGAAATGTGCAAAGTAACAAAATATTCATACGGGGTTGGAAGGAAGTATCTACCTTCAATTGACCAATGATATACCGAAGTTTGTGTGACCAGACCTAGCATTTTGGGAGTGATCCACTTCCAAAAGACAATCTATACATAACCAAGAATGAAGTCAATGTTGACACAAATCAAGCAAAGCCAAATAAACAGCATATGCATGTCATTGTAGAGTGTAAAGAGGCAAGCTGTTGATTACTTGTTCAGGCATCTGATGTGACTTCATCTTCGCCTTCATTTCAATGTTGAATATTTGCAAGTGATCCTGAGTAGTTCCCGGAAGTTGAGCTTCAAACAGTGCAAAAATTCATTAGCCATACAGAGACTTGACAAGCATCCCACACATGGAACTCAAATTAGAGTTATGTAGTCCTATTTCAAACTTGTATTGTGTTATAGAAAATTAGAAACTCTAGTCCGGATCATAAAAAATTTTGAAAAAATAGAAAAAGGATTTGTGACAGAAGCAGTATGATTGAACTTAATAAGCACCAATTGTAACGGGTAACCACAATGATTATTTGGAAGTAATTTACCTAAATGTAGTGAATGTAAAGAAACTATAAGAAAAAAAAATATATATAAGGGACAGAGGAGTCTCACAGGTATTGTAGTTAAAATCCCATAAAGAGTAATGTAACTGTGCTAATCAAGGAGGACAAGGCCAAAAGTTGCAAAAACATAACCAGAACATTTAAATTATAATTTCTTACCTTTCAAAGCGAGAATTCTAGAATTAGGGTTCATCAAAGCCGAGTCAGCAGTGATAGGCCTTCTTAAAGGCTGATTTGGCATGCTCATATCAATGATAACAACACTATTCTGCGGTGATGTCTCCCGAACACATATGTACTTGTCCGATTCCATGGTGACATGTGTAAACGTGATGAATTGGGGAGTGATACCAATAGATGGTAACTGCAAACAGATAAATCAAACAAAGAACATTAAAGAAACACATTTCACCTTCCCTAATTCCCAGAAATATCACAAGTAGATGGATTTTTCACTATCTAAAAGCATAACAACAAAACGATCCAGCATTGACTAATGAGATCATGATCCGTCCTACAGATCTGAACAGATCCGACATGTAACCAAGATTTGAATCAACAATTCCACAAAAAACTACTACAAAACGAACTGATACAAAAAAATTGTAGCACAAAATGATCTAGGGCTCACTTAGGAACTAAATTGTGACCTAGATTTATCTACAACTACAAGTAAAGAAAGACTAAAGCGAAATTAGGGTTATAGATGAATTTCGTTCCTCCGAATCACCAAATCAACCCACATCAGTCTAAAACACTGCCATACTCACCAATTCAGCTTCGTAGAACATAAACCATAAATCAAAAAATAAGATTCAAAAAGGAGAAGAAATGAAACAAAACCTACCGTTAAGGCCTCCTTCATGGTGATTGGGGCATTTGCAGCAGCCATGGCGCCTAGATCGGCGCTTCAAACCGGAAAAATAATTCGGATGGAGGATCAAAACCCCCAAACGAGGGTTCAGAACCAGGATTTCTACACGAAGAGATTACAAAACCGCTTAAAGCTATCGATCGCTGCGAGATCTGAAGCAGCGCTGAAAAAACTTTTCACCCTCCAAGTTAGAGAGAGAGAGAGAAGAGAGAGAGAGGGGGAGAGAGGAAAGGAGACGAAGTGGACGAAGAGAAATATAAATGGGGGAGTGGAGGCTATTCTTTTTGTTTTCTTTTCTCTCTCCCTTGTTAGTGCCAAATGAAGATTTAATTACGCTAAAATGCGCTGGAAATGGAATTTTATCTCTAAATGACGCGGAGTAGACTACAGGGAGTGGGAGAGATCTAAAACATGGCCTTCAACGTGAAAATAAAGGTTATAAATAAAAAAATGGAAAAAATTAGGAGGCGAATATGTGCTAAAATGTGCCGAAGTGCGTAATGCGCTCATTCTAAGCTCAAACATGTTACGATGTGATGGTGCCACACTATCACCCGGCGCCCACGAGTCCCAAACAAAACAATAGTCAATATGGAGAAAATTCGTAGGAGTCCATGCTCCATACATGAGGTCCCAAGTTGAAAATATCGATTATGTGGGACTTTTCAGAGTTGGCTCCGAAATTTGGAAGCCTAAGGCGAATTCGTAAAACAAGATCCCTACATGAAAAGAAAAATGCTACATCTATAAGTAATAGATGCTTAATTTTGAGTACACATTTACATGTCGTCCTTGACTTGCTGAACTACTAAATATTGCCTATATTTTTAAGACATGTATGTGTGGGAGTGAAGAATTGTCCATATTAATTTTGTGTTAAGCAGTGTCAATGAACGATTGTTAGAACGATTTAACTGTAGGGATCGTTACCGTTATAATTGTTATAATATTTTTTAATCTCAAACTGATATTTTTGTTACATCAATAAAACATTTGAAACAACCATTATAATGGAAAATAGTTATCGTTATAACATAAAATAACGGTGTTTAAATTTTTTAAAAATGATAAAGATGCTAAAATAATTTTTTTATGTTACTTTTTTTGTTTTTCTAATAAAATAACGACTGTTATAAGTATAAAAACAGTCATTATCAAACAACGATGTTATAGTGATATAATGTGAAATACCATAACGGTCTTTTTTTAAATATCGGTGTCAATAGATGCTTAGTTTAACAGAATCACACCACACACATTTGGTAATTAATCGATCGTCAATGATATAACTATGTATTGATAAGTCATACAGAGACTCGATCCTTAATTAGATGATCATAAACACATGCATTTACTGCACTATTCGAGTTTAAGAATGCATAATAAGATAATTAAGTTGGTAAAATTGTGGGAGTTGAATCCATGACTTGATATCAAAACTCGCCTACACTTAATATGCTAACAATTAACTACCAACTTATCTTACGGACAAAAAATACTTAATATGCTAACAATTAACTACCAACTTATCTTACCGATAAAAAATAATAAGATACGCGTTAATAAATCATTTAGGCAATTTATTTATAGTGTGTGTTGGATGTAGAGTTAATGTTTTCATTAGGAAACATGAGTCATTGGAAACATGAATCTCTATAAACATAAATCTTTTGGTTTGTTTCCATTCTAAATCTAAGAAAAATCTTTATTTTGTTGTTCTAATTTTGTGGGGTGTAATCTGCATTGAGTTGGGTGAATACATAGTAAATCTTTAGTTTAGAATTCTACCAAATTCTAAGGGGGAGGTAGGACTTCAAAACAAGGATTTGTTAGAAAAAATGTTTCACTAGAAAATAAGTTTTCAGAGATTCTTGGCAGCCAAACAGAGCAGGGAAACATGAATCCCTGGTCCCCACTGAATCCCTACCTTAGAATTCCCTTTCAAACAAACCATTAGATTAAGGCTACATTTGATTACCATGGGAATAAAATATTTTTTTGCTTTCCTTTGAGGTACCTTCTACCATATACAAATTTTTTCTTTGAAGTATTTGTTTTAATAGCAGTCTTTGTATCTCGCTATAAAGAGTGAAAAAAAAACCCCCTATGCATGGCATACATATGTAATGGATCAATTGCTCAAATTTAATTGCATGGTCTTCATGCAAATCATGGATAAATCAGGTCAGGTCAGCATTGGGCATGGTTTAGATAGTCTTTGACTGGGTCATATTGCTCGAGCTCACATAACACTCAATTACTAGGTTTGAGCCGTTGATCCCAGACAAGTTTTGGAACCAAACCCAGGCCCAAAAGCCCATACAAAAGGATCGAATCAAAAGAGTAGTGCTAGCCGGAGTCCGGACATACTGGGGAACAAAAAAGGGGCCGTATCCAAAAATATTTTCAAAGGGGGCCGCAATATTAAATTGGCCCCTTTTCATTGGCCATGCACCTAATTATATCGCCACTCTTGATGTGTCAGCCATTTAAATTCGCTTCTCACAAATCTATTACACTGTCATTAGAGGTGTATTTACTTCTTTTATAGTCGTTGTAACTTAGACAATAGTCCTATCTATAAAATAATATATATATCAAATTAGTCTAATATCTACAACATGAAATGAAAATAGAAGGCAAATCCAAGACACGAATATGAACTTTAACAAAGAGGCCAGAAAAGTCCATAGTAAGAGCAAAGATAGTGAGAATCCCTAAATCTAATCTCTTAACCCATGGATCTATGGGTTTAGGGGTGGTAGGTGAATAGTGGGAGGTAAGGGGAGAATCATCGCTTCCTTAAGGATCCACCAACTAGTGAAAAATTGTTTAGATCTGATATTTAAGTGATCCTAGCAAGCCATGAAACCATGGATCTATGGGTTTAAGAATCCCACTAAACTTGCTCTAACTCTCAGCAAACATCTCTAAACTTGTACACATGAAGCACTCAAAATATTTTTTGTTTCTTCTGTTCCAGAAATTTTATCGGCACTTCTGTATTTTCTTGTTGGCGGGCTCATTATATTTCGACTAAACTCACATCATTAGCTCACCAACTAGGTCTTTGGGGAGCGCCCATATAACTTCTCTTACTCAAAACCCTATACCTTCAAGAGTGTAGATGGGCTGGTGAAAGGTCTCCCCAAACCCAGGGTGTAATAACGGGCTTAATTAAGCCCTTGCCAGGCAGGAACAGAGGTAGCAGAATGTAAAAGCCTTTTTTTCGCTTTTGAACCGCTACCAAATCCTTATTTTCCAACCAGCCCGACGTGGCGACGCATCTTTAGAACGATAATAACCACGCAGCCACAAGGAACAAAATCCAAATATTTGCTGTTGCAGCATTGAGTGCAAACTGTGCGCAAAAAGTATAAAAGTCTTAAGTAGAGGGGCCGTTAGACTTCGGTGTTCCTCCCTACAATCCACATGGAAAATTATAACTACTCCCTAACCCAATTGCTTCCTCCTCTTAATAAGGGCAGAGCCAAGATTTGAACCCAAGAGGGGTGAAAATCATGCTGTCTATATGTTTGGATGGTGGGAGTGGAAATGACATTTTCAGAAATGTGATTCCTAAGGAAGGTCAATAGCATTCTCCCATTTTGGAGGAATCTCATTCTTAAGGTATGGGATTTTGGGTTTAACAAACCAACCAAGCACTGGAATTGAATCACATTCCAGAAATGTGATTCCATTCTGATCACCCAACATCCAGACACAATGGATACGATTTTTACCCCATGCAGCATTACGGGGATGTGGGATAGGAGAGCAAATAACTCCTTTTAATGAACAATGACTTCTACAATTAAATAACTGGTCACAAGAACAGGACTCCCTATTGACAAAGCTCAACTAAACAAAATGCAGCCTCTGCAAAAACGCTAGATTCATTGAAAAGAAAAAGAACAAGTGAACATCATACAAGTATTATACCCTCATCCCCGTACCAAGAAGGCAAGAATGGTAATAAGTAACTTACAATATTAAAGCAAGTGCTTTTCACTATAAATATATACACCCACCATTCTTCATCACAATGACAGTGCTGGCGCAATTATCACCACCACTATGATCATCAACACATTTGCTATCCACCGTAAATCAAAATAATCGGTGGCGATGAGATGGTAGAAAGAATTCCCCCCCTCAAAAAATTGTTGAAACTATTGTATAATTGGTCATTTGGATCACTGCGGCGAAATCACAACTAGAAGAGTCCTTCATTTAGCTTTGGAACCAGCAAGTATCCCAATAACAATAAGACACTTCTAAGCAAAACCCAATTAGTTCTGCACTTCTGCCTATATGTGCATCAAAGAAACTTTCCCAACTGGATTAGCATCACACTTATATCATCAACAGAACCTCGTGCTACAGCTAGGTCAGCGAGCTTTTTACATGCGGATAACATTGGTCGTTTATTGGTGTCAAAGCAGAAAGCGCGAGTAATATCTACAGCCTCCTGATTACTAACCTGAAATCATGAAAAAAGGACAAATGTGTTTAATTAGGAGAATTACAAGAAAATGTCATACTACTTGATCATATTACAAGATATAATAAGAGATGAAATTGGTTTGGGTGGAATTACCTTCTCCCATAGCCCGTCAGAAGCTAGGATTAAGAACTCGTCGTCTGATTTAAGAGTAAAAATTTGAGTTTCTGGATCTGCTATTACCCATTGTTTAAGGTGTTTATCTCCAACCCCTCGAGAGACGGCTAAAGACCCTTGTAATCTCCACCCACCATGGCAATAATCTACATAGCCACCCTGCAATTGAAATGAGGTTTCAGTTTTCCTATATTCATATTGGTTTCTACTTCAAGAAACAAAATGGTTTAAATTGAAGATGATCAAAGACTTAGAAATGTAGCCTTACCAGGGATTGAATTCTAGCTTTTTCATCTTCTCTTGAAGGCCGGTGATCAGATGTAAGGGCCTCAGCAATTCCTCCTCTGCTCATAACAGCACGACAATCACTAGCATTGGAGACCACGAGATCACCTTTTCTGATCAAAGCGGTCACACAACAAGTTCCACCGCGAACATCCTCCTTTAGAAACTCCGAGTCTGTGGTCAGGTAACCCGATTTAACTGCCTCCTCAATTTCCTCAGTTCCTCTCCTCATTACTTCATCCATAATGTTCTTCTCCATGTTTTTTGCAGCAAATTCTGCAGCTTTTGCACCACCATGCCCATAAAATACACCAAAGAATGCCTGAAATAAGGAAAACAAATCAGATACACATCTTCGACTTCTATTGGAATTCTTTCTTGAAAAAGAAACAGAACAAGAAAGCTCCTAAAATTGAACCTCACACATTCCAAAAAGTGTTTTTTTTGCCCCAACTTGTTCTTCCCTGTTTAATAAAACAGGTGAGATCAAGGGTTTCCACTCAGACGAACTGTCAATCAAAATTTTATTTTTCGTCACAGTTTTATGTGATAATTGACCTAATTTTCCACAAATTCAAAAATCCCCAACTACTTCCTAATTCTTCCAAAACAATACGATATAATTTGGGAAAAAGAAAATAAACCCTAACACAAAATTACCTGTTTAGAATCTCCTTGAAGACCAACAGTAGCTGAATACCGATCCTCCATTGCCACTCTCCTTCCTTTTTTACAATAAACAGAGAATTCATCCCTCTCAATCTCCACCTCTCTCGGACCCACTACCCCCGCCGTTAATGGCGCCTCCACTGCTGCAAAAAAACTCGATGAAGCAACCGGGATATCAATTCTTGCTGGTCTTTGCCTCTTTGAAAGCGCAGCTGAAGAAGAAGAAGAAGAAGAAGAAGAAGAAGAAGAAGGAGAAGAAGTGGAGGGTTTGCAAAAGAGAGAAGAAGAAACCCTATTATTATTAGAAGGAGAGAAAACAGGAGACATTGAAAAATTCGAAACTGCAACTGCACAAGTCATGATTTTTCTCAAAATTTCTTATGGGTTTTTCAGTTTGTTTTTTGTTCTTGTGGAGGTTTTGGATTTTGAGAGGGAGAAGGGAAGAATTAGGGTTTATATAGGAGTGGGAAGGTTTGAAGAAGAGTCAATGGTGGTCCGTGTTGAGTGCGTGGTGTTTTTACTGTTATCGCTGTTCTTCTTGGCCTTTCTTTTTGTCTGTCTAATTGATCATTGGTTGGTCAATTTTAATGATTCAAAGTCAAAACTTTTAAGTCTGTGGTCAACGGTATGGTATTTACATTCAGTCGATTAGCTGGCTGATTAGATCAATTCAGGTGCTAAATTAGTGAACGTTGGTCTGGTTAATTGTTCATTAAACCGTTAACCTAACAACTGGTTCCAAGTCAACGTTGCAATTTGGACGGTGCCACCCAAACCCGAACCAGCCTTAAGAGAGACGCCTAGAATAGTAGAATTGGCTGTGGTCATCTTTGCCAGCGTTATATTTTTAGAAACAATCAGGTGTAATTAGAGTGTAAAACAAACAACCAAGTGTAATTATAGTGTAAGAAAAAAGTGAATAAAAAATAAAAATTTTAGTAGAAATATCATTCTTTTGTTGTATGGTACACAAATAACCTAATTTAGGTCTGCTGACTCTGCTCGTTATATGCTTTTGAAGATGTTTGATTGTCTAAGATCTATCAATACCTATTTTTGTAGGATTCACGTGAAGATAATTCAAGAGATGATTTTTTTTTTGTGAAGATTATTTGATCATCTTCACAAAAAATTAAATCATTCTAAAATGTATAATCCCATTAAAAATTAGTTTGAATTATTAAGTTTTTGAACCATTCACTCTATCGTTAATTTTCGAACGTTTTTAAAAACATGATATAAATTTTAGAAGAATGGCATCCTCACAAAAATTAACCATTCCTACAAAGAATCGCAGTGGCTTTTGCCGTTGGATCATTGTATTAAAATATTTTTAAGTAAAACACAAAAAAACAAAAAAGCTTTTATTTATGTGTTACTTTTGTGAGTCAAAGGATTGAGATTTTGGATGAGGTATCAAATATATATCTTATGATATAATTTATTTTTGTGGTATCAATAACAATAGAATAGATTGGTTGGACCCTAAGGATTTCTTTGGATAATAATAATTGATTTGGGACCCATAAGGTAAAATGTTGAACTTAGACCTAAAAATCATTTCCAAGAAATGGCGGGGGACTAAGTCTTTGCACCACACATTTCCTACTCAAAAACATATTCCAGTGTGTAAAAGTCTCCTGGACTCGTGTGTCAATTCTTTTATATTTTTTAATTCATTAGCTGGTGCCTGGTGTCCAACAGAACACGGTTAAAGATGTACTAGACGGGAAGTCTTTTGTTTTTCGTTTTCGGGAAGGAGATACACCGATAGACAAAGAGTACTTAACCTAGCAGAGTGAACACTATGCATACATAGACTACAAGAGTGAATTTCTAAAATTAAATTTGGAAGACCACTTGTTAGAGTGGTTGAAAACATGGTTGTCTAAAGTGTAGGTCTTGGTATCGAATCCCACAAAAGGGATTCATATTTAATTTAAGTCCAATTCAAAAAAAAAAATAAAAATTTTCTAAAACTAAATTTATCCAAAGAATTCCTCTTTGTATTTCTAATTCTTACTCTTATAGTTTGTTTGGAAGGGCGATTCCAAGGTAGGGCGATTCCAAGGTAGGGATTTAGTGAAGACCAGTGATTCATATTTACATGGTCTGTTTAGCTGCCAAGAATCCCTATAAACTTGTTTACAAGGGAAACATATTTTCCAGCAAATTCCTGTTTTGGAGTCCTACCTCCCTATTAGAATTTGCTGGAATTCTAAACTAAGGATTCACTATGTAGTCATCCAACTCAATGCAGATTACACCCCACAAATTAAAACAACAAAATAGAGATTTTCTTTGAATTTTAAATGGCAGCTAAACAAACCAAAGGATTCAAGCTTCCAAGGATTCATGAATCCATGGATTCTTTTGGTTGCCAAACAAACCAAAGGATTCATTTTTCTAGGGATTCATATTTCCAAAGACTCGTATTTCTCTTGAGAAACATGAATTCTACATCCAAACACACTATTAAATCTTTTAGGTGCCCCACTTATAACTCAAATTTTAGTAATCTAGTGCTTTTAACATTGCTCAAATTTATTTCAGCCACTCAATTTTTAACAAGTGGGACACAAATTTTTGTTAAGTACCCCACTAAATTTTTTTTTCCTGACTCCGTCTTTATTTACAAGTACAAACAAATGGCGTAAGAGAGAGGATTTTGAATAGCAGTATGAAGTACTCGAATGCTTCTAGATTGTGCACAACACTTTTAGATTTATCTGATGTAAATGAGATTTGAACCCAAATCTATAAACAGCAAACTTTACCAACAATTGTTTTTTAGCTTTTTTGCTTTTGAACACAAACTAAATAGGTGAATGCTTGAAAAGATCAATTATTTGAGGGGGATGGGCTCCATTTGCGCTTCCATGTATATGCATCATCACACAAATCTTAAAGGCATGTGATGGCATACCCTTGGGGACTAAGTTGGAGCACCTACCCCATCAAACAGGCTGAGTAGAACAACCACTGAATAGCATGGTTGATTATTACCTCTATTTTTTGAGGGGAGGTATTGAATTCAAAACCTAACTAGTTAGGTGGTTGGTTAGTATAGATTTCACTAATATAATGCTTGCAAATTTGGTGTGCTTTGGCTCGTGTTCCCCAATAGTAACCATAAGTGAGTTTTTGGCGGTGCAGATGTCTAGAACTCTTGTTCAAATTCGTGTTGCGAGTCTATAAAATTATATTAATTAACTATGTAGAAAAAAATCAAGCTGAGTGGCACCCAAAAGCTATGAAGCACAAACACTTCAATTGGGGTCGCGTGTCCGTGTCGGATACGTGTCAAACACTTAGACACACGGACACACAGTGAACACTTCAAATATATGTTCCGTGAGATTTTTTTATGGAAAAGTTCAAAAAATGAAATGAAACATGGCACATAAATGTTTTTTGTGTTTCTTTGTCTTTTATTATTGTCGAAACCCCTTTATGTAAGGAATTTTCTAGAGTTCTTTGAAGAATTTCATCGAATAAATTTTTAATATAAATATATATTATTTAATTATATATCTTTACTGTGTACATATCCTATATTTTTTAAATTTGACATGTTGTCGTGTCCATATCGTATCGTATTCGTATTCTCATATTCATGTCCGTGTCTGTGCTTCTTTTCATAAGAGTACTTATCTACTTGAAGAAGCAAGATTATATATTATATTTGGTTTTCTCGAGTGAGTGGCACCTGCGTGTCGTCTGAAGAAACTCTCTGCTTCTTCAAACCTAGACGCGTCTACCCCCAGTTCATTACGTGTCTCGTAGTTGTTATTTCTTTATCAATCAATAGTACTTTGAAACTATTATAAAATGTCATCATCATTTCGCTTTCGTTGTGATACAGTTACTAGTGTAGTACGTAGTTGCAACAGAATTTTTAAGAAAGAGAGTTTTAAGACTTTTAGCTTTTGTGGTAGTAGTAGTTTGGAAATAAGAGCAACCGAAAGTTAATTACGAAAAAAATGGCATCAGGACAGCAGCAGCAGCTGGAGAAGCAGAGGTCAGCACTTGATGAAAAGGCAAGACAGGGAGAGACGGTAGTCCCTGGTGGGACTGGAGGAAAGAGCGTTGAAGCTCAGGAGAACCTCGCCCAAGGTAACCTAGTAATTTCATTGCCAATAATTTGTCATTTATATTAATATCTTTTAATGACTGCTCTGATGACATCTAATGGGTCCATAGCTCAGTGGTAGAGCATTTGACTGCAGATCAAGAGGTCACCGGTTCGAACCCGGTTGGGCCCTAAAAGTCCGTCGAATTTTTTTTTACTTTTAAGGATACGGAAAAAATGAGGCGGCGGCTTTGATGCAAGCAATACTTTGGTTTTTTTTTTGCGCTGCTTCTGTATTAACTGATTTTTGGTGAATGAAATTGAATTAGGACGTAGCCGAGGAGGGCAGACAAGGAAGGAGCAGCTTGGGACCCAAGGATATCAGGAGATGGGTCGGAAGGGTGGACTCTCCACCCAGTCCGGTACTGGTGGAGCAACTGGAGGAGGCCGTGCTGCAGGTGGTGGCGCCGCAGCTGCTGCTGCTGATGATGATTTTGAAATTTGATGAGTCCAGACTCTAAATAAGTTAATGAATGTTTTGCTAATCAGCAGTTGTTGGTACTATTAGTTGTCATCTAGTAAAGGTTCTTGGGAGTAATTTTCATTTTGGAGTCTCTTTGGGTTCGTATCTATATGTAACAAGTTAATAACAGTCCTTTTTTGTGCTTTTTTAAAAGCACCCTCTCTCTCAACCACATTATCACACAGGAGCATGGAGATCAGTTCTATGCATTTTGGTGAAATCCGAAATTTTACGAATGCACTTTACATACAACAACACAGCACCACAGATTGCACACTCCGACTCGAGAGGGGGGAATCTTTTTTATGTTATTTTGGTGTTTGCCGATTCAAATTACTCATTTATGATCATCTCTAATACTTTTTCGCAATTAATTAACCTCTCAAAACTCTTCAAAACACCCTGCCATGTTTGGACCACCAGCACCAATGTTCTTTTCTTGCGGCGCGTTTTGTTTCGGTCTTTCTGGAGTCTGTAAAAGATTAGTGACTCGTTGCCAATGCTGTCACCAAGAGACCCAATACAAGAAACGGCTGCGCACTAGCCTGCGGATCACAAGGTCGGGTTGTTAGGTTTCACGTTCAGAGCCAGAAATGTAGTTATATTAAATTAACTTCATGGAACTGCATCACTATTCATATTCTCTCTTCAAATATTTTCCAGTGATTTTTTTTTTTTTTTTTGAAAAAGTCTCAAAAGCAATGTTCATAAAGAATCAGTTGATGTAATCTCAAGTTGTCTTTCCAAAAAAAAACGAAAGATCTTGGGGATCTTAATATAAACTGGGCTAAATTATTAAAGATCCACCTGACCTGTCATAAGTCATAATCTATCTACTTACTCTATTTACCACACTTTTTCTTCACTTATTCTTATACCTTGCTTACAGTAGCCTATGAAGGTGATGATCCATGACCCAAGGACCCAAGGGCTGATTTAGTGTGGGATGATCTCTTCATATGTAAGATCATCCTCGCAAAAGATCACATCTTCCATGAAACTTATCAAAAGATCACATCTTCCATGAAACTTATCAAAATTTGATCCAAATTTTAAGCATTCCGAAGTGATTTGTTTTTAGGATGATCTAAATGTGTCAGCTTTTGGGTCCTTAGGGGCCGACAGGTCAGTGTAAACTAAGAAAAAGTGAAGAAAAGGTCAAGTAAACGGCAAAATACTCGTGGTAGATCCAAAATTAGGGAGCAGTTTACACGGTAAACCATCTGGGTTGAACAGTTTCTTTAGTGTACCCATTTGATTTTGAACAGTTTCTTTAGTTTACCCATGGAAACTCAATAGTTTCAGTAGATGAGAGAGTCTTTATATTCACCCCAACTGGTTCACAGGTATGTTGGTCCACTTCTCAGAACAACGATAGAATCATGCTGGACATGGTTAGAATCATTCTTGACATGGTTTCATCTCAGTTTCAATGCAGGGTGAGTTTAACTACCTTATTAGATCAAAGGAAGGAGGAGTTACCTGATATTTAACATCATACTTAATTGGGTCCTTCAAGAAGTACTGAAACTGCAAAAACAGTATTCACAGAAGAATTAGTAAGGGCAGAATTCTGTGCTGCAATTTCACCAAGTTGCAGATCATACAGAATAGCGAATTAATAAGCATCAGGTTCAAGGAACTAATCAGGTGGAGTCTATATATCAGATCTGTCCTAAAACCATTTTCAAGGAATGGGCTTGTAAATTCTGCAGCAACTTTTTTACCTGGAAAACCACTTGAGGAATTATCAAACCAAGGAGAGCCAACGCATAATATAGTTTACCAACACTCAAAAGATAACCTGCAATAACCACCAATATCTATAAAAATGGTTGCAATAGATTGAGTCATTAAAGTAAGGAAGCAGCAACCATGATTTCACAAACCATTCAACAGAAAAACTGAATTGATCTTGTTGGATGTTAAGCATCTCTTATTAGATTTTTGGATCAGAAAGCAGTCTAACATATTTCATTATAGAACCAAAATGATAATTTCAACAGCGAAATGTGCATAACCAAAATCGTCATATTAATAGTCAATGATACATGGTTAATATGCGATGAGTCAAAAACTAAATATGGAGTGTAAAGTAAAGCATATTAAAATACAGTAGCAGCAAGACATGAAGGGCATCCGTTCATTGCATGCAAGTAAAAGATAAGGGCCTGTGTGGTTTGTGATCCAAAATCTTGTTTTAAAAAACTAATTTACAGATAAACTAATATGCATTTTGTATTACATTCAAAACTGTTCTAGGATTTACAATAAAATCATGTAGGATTTTATAAAATAAAAAAATGTTGTTTTCTTTGTTTTCAATAAAAGTCAAAAAAACAGTTTTAGATGTGATACAAATGTAGTTAATTTAGGTGTAAATTAGTTTTTGAAACAACTTTTCGAATCGCTAACCAAACGGGCCCTAAGATTCTTGAATATTTTTTAAGTCTTGAAGTGAAGAGTATGTATCTTTCCAAAAGCCAGCATATTAGAGAGTTTGAAAACTAAATGATATCATATTCATATTAATCACAGATTGATAGGGGTGATCAGCTCTACAAGCAAAAAGCTGAATATTTCCCAAACATCCAATAGGTTGAAACAAACTTTTCTATATCTTAAGCAGAAGCTAAACTGATCAGACAATTGTACTCGACACCTAAACTGTTTTTCTGGACAGCATCTTTTTTTGACTAGCTAAAAGAATGCGAGAGATCATATTGGTGGAATAGCTCAATCAAGTTGACTTCTGATTAGGAGATCTACGAAAGTAGGATCTCCTTAAACAAGTGGTGTATTAACCATGTTTCTTAACATTGTGCTAATAGGCGGTCATAATTCATGATGATGACGAGAATGACAATAATATCTAAAGTCGTAATTTGATTTAAAAACTGAGATTAGGAAAATTCTCAGGATATAGACCACTAAAACTGAAGTGTGAACATGAATGAAGTAACGTACCAGCGACAGATAACTGAGTTATGTCAATAGCACCAACACAGATCCATTTAGCAGCATCAACGCCAAAAGCCACCGGAAGTGACTGTTTCAAAGAGCATGGCAGTAAAAGAGGTTAAAGAAACTGTGCGTGAGGAGACATTTGTGCTTTTATTTTCAAATAAAAAGACAGTAATTAAGATGCAAAAGTGGTAGGTGAAAAAAACAGAAGACCTGTAGTCCCATGGCTCTATCACCTTCGATACTTTTGAAGTCATTTATGATGGCAATACCTAACTGACATTTGCAAAGGTGTAAATTATATTAATTTTGGTTAGTTCATGTTAAATCATATATGTCCAAGATAATGGTTTGAAGAGCATACCCCAGCTGTGCTATACAAGATTGTGAGGACAATTATATCAGGTGTAAGAGTCCCGAACAAAGCTTGACCAGCCCACCTGTCAAATAATGGGTTGGTACGAACATGTCAGTTAGTACAAATCCCAGAGAGAGCTTCTACATCACAGATAAATCTATAAAGTAGGAAAACTGATTGTGTCTGTCTGCCAAAGAATATCAGCAGGCTCTAGTGCCATACCAACACGAACAACCCACATTCAGGCGAATTGGACCTATGAGTTGATGAGTCCCACCATCCACATGGAAGATCTCCTATGTGGTATGTACGGTGTACTATATCAATAAAGTCAAATGATCATAAGCACAGGAACTATTAAGCCCTTTTGGCCAACAAGAAGAAACATGAAAAACCATTTACGGGAAAAATAGTTGAATGTCAAACAGAAATACTTTTTCATAAGAGATCTCCAAGTGAGGGCCATTAAAAATCTTGTGTCACACATTCCACATCACATTGTTAGGTTCTTTCACATAACAAGGTCAGTAGTTAAAGGGTCTCGATGAAGTACTGGATGCTAACAAGGTTTGACTTGTGAAACTAGTGAACATCAATTTTATATAGCAAGTACAAAAAAAGATGTCACACCATGGCAAACTGATGTAGCTTGCTCCTAGAGCAAAATTTCCAATCCATCCATTCTGTTTTAGCTGCAGCATATTCAACAAGCAGATAGGATATGAGCTGGTTATATTCTTGAAAAGGAATGTGATAGTTTTAGTAACGAGACAGAGAGAAGGAAATATCTTAACCTTTAGAGGTGGAGCAGAATATATGTATGACAGCAATGATCCACCAAGAGCCAGGTAAAAAATTACAGGAAAATTATGCCCTGCCTAAAAAGAGATGGAATTCAGGATTCGACATTTATTATAAATAAATTTAGAAAAGGCAGAAACCACTTAAAATACCTACCCACACATCTAGTAAACCAGCCAAGCCAATGCCTCCTAAAAACAGCACCCAAATCTGGGTAATCACCTGAAATAACAGTTTCCATGAATAGTGAGGCAACTTCATTTGAATGTCATATGGCATCCCCATAATGGTGACTTCAACATTTATCTTCACATGGTTATATCTTAAAAACCACAAAAACCAGCCAACTCAATCTCTTGTCTTACAATCCATGTAAATTCATCTGCTAATCTTTTTATTTATCAGCAGAGGGGAATGATCCCAATCATTGCCTGGTTTCATCATCTAGTAGAACTGTTGAGGCCTTGAGAGAAAAAGTGAAAAATGACATACTAAACTGGGAAAAGAACCGGCAAATAAGATAAAAAGGGGTCAGGTATGGAGTACTCGATAAAAGACATGAATATCACTAATACACATGAGCAGGATGAACTGCAAAAGTTGAAGCATTTAAAAATGAGAGGAAAAACCTCATATTATGAAAGGAAAAATCAATGATTACAAGTAAATGATATTATACATAGTTGATTATTTAAATTACACACCTCATTCTCTGATATTGCTCCTGAAGGAATTGGACGATAAGGTTCATTTATTGCATCAATCTCTCGATCATACCAATCATTGAGTGTCTACACATGCATGGATACAAAAATCCACTTAGTAAATGTAATTTGGATTTGAGCCAATCATGCAAAAATGAATTTTACGTCATTACCTGTGTATAACCAGTGAGACATGGGCCAGACATCATCATGCAAACAATTGATTTAGCAACATCTTCCACATTCCAGTGGAAATTTCCTGCAACGTAACAAATCTGATCAAGAGGGTGTAGGCATGTCACAGGTACTTGCATTAACGTAGAGTAACTGCATTGAAATATTTCACCTAGCAGCTACCAAGCAAGAACATGAAGGTAAATAAGCTCAGGATGGTAAAGGCCTATCTGTTGCTACTTTGTTCCCGAGCTGAAGCTGTTGCTTACGAGTTGCTACAAGTACTCTCATAGCGCATAATGTTTATGGTTGTGCCTTTTACATGCAGTATTTATTGTATACTATAAAACTCACTCTAAGTTTTCTCCTAAGAAATTCCTTCGTAGCGATAGGGACGCACTTTGTACCTCCACAATGTGACTTCAACTTTAAAAGCATTGATAAAACGATAAGACTATAATGTGAAACACAGTCCAAATAACAACCCTATGGTAGATTTAGAGCTCTAGTATTACTTAGAGCTTATAGATGGTACTAATGTAATGAATGAAGATTTTCTGCAATACATTCCAGTAGCAATCAACACCGAGAAAGGGGGAAAAGTTTCAAAATTCCCTTAATGAGCTTGATAAAATGTGAGGCAAATGTCATCATACTAATAACAAATAGTTGAAATGTGAAACAAATAGATGTGAAGCATTTCGTAATTAAACACGAAAGGGATACCAGAAGCAGCAGCGCCACAGACCACTCCCCATACCAAAGGAGGCCAAGTAACAGGCTTCATAAGTTGAACTCGAATCTTCCATTTATTCTGCGTACATCAGGTAAATAAACGTCTTACATTCGATATCTAGTTTAACTTCACTTGCTTGTTTTTGCAAGTAGTTCTTCTATTATA
This sequence comes from Macleaya cordata, assembly GCA_002174775.1. Classification (NCBI taxonomy): domain Eukaryota; kingdom Viridiplantae; phylum Streptophyta; class Magnoliopsida; order Ranunculales; family Papaveraceae; genus Macleaya; species Macleaya cordata. The sequence goes on along the minus strand of MVGT01004544.1, from coordinate 465,481 downwards.
TTATCTTGTAAAGAAATTCAGAAACATGTATTCATTTTAAATTTTTTCCCCAATCATACCAACAGTATCTCATATTAATCATCAAATTCCAATCTCTCAATGCAATCTTTTTTTTTTTTCTTTTTGAGAAAAACCATGAAGAATATTCAGCGTTAGAAAACAAAATGAAGTCATTATAGAAATTGAACTAATAAACTGAAGTCATTATAGAAATTGAATTATTCTTACAATTAACAAATTCCGATAGCAATCAAGACATTAAACACTCACTGTTTCTTGCGCGGCTCCTTTAATGCCGAGAATCTGGTTGATGCTAGAACCATCTGTGGCCGGCGCCTTATCGGGTGCCTGAGATTTAACTGCAATGAA
>MVGT01004544.1:357614-465055 GCA_002174775.1 Macleaya cordata | reverse complement strand
GAGAGAGAGAGAGAGAGAGAGAGAGAGAGAGAGAGAGGACCTTCTTTGGCATCAGTTTCTGTTGCTCTTATTATAAGTTTTTTTCCTGAGAAATTAAAGTCACTTTGATCGTGTTAGCTAGGGTTTGATGAGAGAAACAGAAAGAGAAAGTTTAAAAAATTGCAGCAGAAATGATAGTGTGAATAAACGACTCACTAGTGAGAGAAACAGAAACTGGTCTGAGATGAACAGAAGAAGAGTTATTAAGAAGACGGTCGACACCTCTGTTCGACACTCTAATCGATGATAAGTTCAGTACGGTCGCCATTGACGACCAAGCTTTTGAGTTGGGAAGAATTGGAGAGATAAACTTACCAGAAAAAATGTCTTCAGGGAAGTGGATCTCCTGACAGATTGCCCATGACCGTTTTCTCTACAGCCGTTCGTTTCTCTCAGTAAATAGATTTGGATCTAACGGCTCTTATTTGTTCTTTACTAATGTTGAATCTTGATCATGCAAAACAAAAGAAACGGTTTAGCTTCCTTTACTTGCAAGGGAAATTTTAAAGGCGCCCCCAAAATGTTATCGGCAGGCTCTTTAGGTTGGACTTGGTCAATTTGATTTGACTCCACAGTTTCTAATGGGAGTTTCTATTTTGGTCAAACCACTTCATCATGTAAAACCTTTTTTCCATTTGATGTAAAAGGACATTGGGTCTTCCAATCCTCCAAAACAACTATTAATTAGTTCATTTTTAGGTATTCTCACTTATAAAATAATTTGATTTCAAATTGGAGGTGCCAATCAAATTGGAGCCTACCAACAACAACAAATGCAAATTGGAAAGGTGCCTGTAAGTAAGACCTTGCCAATAAGATTTTGTAGGGTGCCTATAAAACGACCATACTTGCAAAGTTTATGGGTCCCACGCTACAGAATAGAGGTCAAAGCCAAGCCCAATCTCATACTTGAGCAGTTGAGACTTGAAGCTCCAATACTAGCAAAACCCAAATTCCAACGGCCCAATAAAGGTCAAGACTTGCAGTATTCTCCTTCCTTGTCCAGTTGTCGTTCACTCCTCCTTCCAGATTGTCTGGTCTTCCGAAGTCACATGAGCACCCAATTCTACTGAGTTGTAGACAAATAACAGAATTCGTGTTGTAACTAATTTTCTTAGCTCTAAAATGGCTTTGGAACGTCACAGCATAATTCGCGCGAGAGCATCACCTCTATACGAGGGATCTGGTTACTAAGGTTATAACTTCAAGCGCATCTAGACAACCTAAAAGAAAACTGGTACTCAGCCCAATTAATTCTGCTCTTCTTGCTTTCCCATATAACGTAGCAGCTGATTTACCCATTTCAAAACTTAAAAAATGCTACTAAACCCCCAATAAAAAAAGTATTGAATTGTTTTCCCCAAAAGATGTGGCAACACCACAGTGATGATACACGTACAAGCCTAACACGTCCTATTAAAGGCTAGTATTTATAGCCGTTGGATGCTTTCCACACAATACAAGTCAGTATATCTTTCTCTTACTGTGATGCTACACTTACTGCAAAGTCTATTGCAAGTTATACTGCAAAAGCTATTTAGAAGGGTATTTGCTTGTGCAAATCCCACGGTTCTCAAATAATCTCACATCGCTCGTGATTTGCATCATTTTTTAATTGACACAAATACCCTTCTAAATTGCCTTTGCAGTATAACTTGCAATACAGTAAGTGTAGCATCACCGCTTACGGAAAATGCATTTGATTAAAAAAAAAAAAAACAGCCCCAAGTCTTCATGAAAGCACAAGCCTGATTAAAAAAAAAAAATTCAAAACGCATTTGATTTCATTGAAAATTCAATAAAGAGAGAAAATATATCTTAATATGAAAATTCTTTCACATAAATGACAGACCCATAAAGATAAAATTAAAATGCCAACATAACTTGGCATCCAATCATCCTTGACAACAAGAACCCTGTAAGTCTGCAAATTACTAACTTACGCTCTATTATTTGTTAGGGTTCTGTTTGAAAAGCTTGGGATCCTAAAATACAGTAGAAACAACATTGTTCTTAACAATCTCAATAACCTGCAAAATTCAAGGGAGAATAACTACTGGATGGAAGATATCCTGAGAGAGAGAATAGAGATGTTACAAATTCAAGGTAAAATGAATAAAGAATTTTTTTAAGAAAAATGGGCAAAGAAGCAGAAAACTACATTTCTATTATTTCCTATACTGCTTAACCTCCTTGATTATGCCATTAGTAAGTGAATCCACGTCCTCGTTCTTCCCAAAATATTTTACGAATTCCATGTTAGGGCTCATCAAGTACCTGAAATCAATTTGCACAAACATTGTCAGGTTAAATTTCTACTAGGTAAGCTCCACTCAAATATTAGAGGTTATGCTCCCAATTCCAAACGGCTAGTGCAAGAAAACAACGATAGAAATGAAGAGAAGGTGAACAAACAAAAACAGTATGGCGGACTAATTAGAGGAAAAGTTGGAGGCTTTGTTCCTACTCTACCAATGATAGAGTTTAGCATACAAGAGTTCACCCCAACTAGTATCCTCCCAAAATCTGATTCTATCACCTGTTATTCGCCTTATATCTACCCATCTGAAATCTTCGGAAATTTTGGTGATACCTTCCAAATGCTCATCAGAAGATACAGACCAGTAAACGAAAAAGAAGAAGAAGCTCATGGGAGGATGTAAAAGACTGATACTATCGTTGTCCTATAACTCTTATCCAAAGGCTTTCCATATCCCCTGAAACCTACAAAGCCATCTATGGGAAATAGCTATCATAATCTTCAAAAACTTGAATCCAAGAACACCCATTATTTGCATTTTCAACTCTACTTGAACAAAACACTCTTATGTTCTTGGCTTCTTGCAACTCTTTCCATGAAGGATCAATTAGATAAAGAATTTTAATATTTGCACAGGCTTCTCATAATCAAGCACTATGGAGGATGGGTCATGGGGGACACTAGCCTGGGAAAAAATGAAAGGGAAAGAGAAGAAGAAAATAATGCATCACAGAAATGGGAATAAACTGCTACTAATCCCAGCAAAGTTTCACTCAAAACTATCCTTTCGTCCATTTATCGAGCATCAAAGAATAAACAGAATGGTATAGCATTGCACTCCCACTAATAACAAAGGAAGACGCAGACAGGTGAGTCACTAAACAGACAAGCATTAATGTAGTATTGACAAAAACTCATAACATTAAAGATAGAATTGAATAATAAGTAAACATAATTAGACTTGAATTAGATAAGGTCTACACCGAAGAATAAATGAAAAGGTAATACGTACATGATAATAGAGTGATCAACAAGGTAATCTGAGCCTTCCTCCTCAGTTTTCATGTAATAAACTCGGTAAGCACGAGCAACTTTCCTTATCTCATCCACAGAACCAGTTAACCCAATTAAATTCGGATGGAACTCTGCAACACAACAGAAAGTAAATCGCGTTGTTTTGATGTATCATCATCCATGGTATTGCACCACAAAGATGCTGCAATGCAATCAAATTAATTTGGAGTAATTTAACCCAGCTTAGAAGTCACCTTTGACATAATCATGGACTTGCTCAACTGTATCTCTCTCTGGATCAACTGATATGAAAATAGGTACAATTTCAATACCCGCCTTTTCCTCTGCATGTAAGAAGAAAACCTCAGATCAAAACCCCATATATGATCCTTCATCTTATGTGTTTAAAAGCACATTATTAGCAAGCTAACTAGATATGCGTAAGCATTCCATGGTATGACCAGATGACTGTTAAAATTTTTACTAAAAATATCTTGAAACAACAATTTGGTAGTCATGTAACATGACAGTATTATAGACAGTGAATCATTTTGAAGTTCCATCCACAATGTCAAGCTACTTACTTATCTTGTCTATTGCAGCTGCCAACTTTTGTAGCTCATCTGGACAAATATCAGGACAGTGAGTAAACCCAAAATAAATCAAGTTCCATTTTCCCAGAAAATCTTTATTGGTAACGGGTTTTCCGTCATGATTAATAAGGTTGAATGGGCCACCAATTAATGGTGTTCCAACGGATGGCCCCTGTTTAACGGCAGTCGAAGCAGTATGTATATCTGCAACATTGAAAAAAAAATAGAAAAGAAAAAAAGAAAGTTAATAAAAACATGTAGAGCAAAATTAAGATCCAATAGGATTTGCTGTTTAGGGAAACCACACATTTTAAATGGGAAATTATGCAGCAGAGGTAATCACAATGAAACAAGTATTGCAGAAATGAAGAACTGAATGATTGCAAGACGGAGTAATGAAATTTTGTTCCTCAGATCTCTCTTCCACATTCAATTATCTTATACTGATCTAATCCTACTCACCGTAGTAATCTACCTTCAATGTGTCGTTTTTTCTCCTGGTCGTAATAATAAATAACTCCTCCTCCAGTTAAGATCAGCAAGAAAAAACTCAACCATGAAACAGGCTGCAAAAAAAGAAAAGACAAGAAGATCAACTCAATCGGACCATTTAAACAGGACAGTTCTACAACTGAACAAGAATTAACTGAAGCTCCTTTTCAAACCAAAGTTTCTTTTAACTTCTCAAATTACTTCCTTCATAACTCCAAATGTAGGTTTAACATTTTTTCCACCCAACAACAAAAATTTATACAAATATGAAAATTAAATTTGGTCAGATCGGATTAAGATTTAAGAAGAGAAATTACCGCCCCACGAACAGATTTTCCAGCATTCTGATCAGTCTGATGTGATGATTCGCTTTCCTTCTCCCCTCCCTCAGTAGCAGCTTCTTCAGGGTTCTTTGATTTAGGGTTTTCAGGATTGCTACATAAGAATCTATGATATAAATTCAAAGCATATCTCTCGCGAGTAAGAGATGTAACCTACGAACGGGTGTAAAACGTTAGGAAGATCCGATTAGGTTAAATTGGTTTTGAAAAAATCAAATTGAATTAAACACAAAACATAAGGAAAAAAAATTCAAGGGATGATGAATACAGACCGATTGAGATGGTGGCTTGAGACGAGATTGGAAAACGTTGGAAAATCCAGAGTGGAGCTGATTGGAAGGTGATGATGGCTTCGTTGTCTTCAAATGGTGCTGAGTGTAGGTAAAGAGGGTACGGCGGATGCAACGTAGATGTTGATTCCTCGACATGATAGACGCCATGACTACTGCTGTGAACAAATCTGTGCGCCAAAATGAACTCTCCGGGAAGAATTTAGAGAGAGAGAGAGAGAGAGAGAGAGAGAGAGAGAGAGGAGACAGAGATGGGACTCAAAAACCCTATGATTTTTAGTGGGTTTAAGAATAGACGCTAGAATACGGGCGGGCCTAGATATTACTCATGGGGGCCCATTGAATGAAGTTAGAATGTTAGATAGAGTTGGATTTGTTCATGTCGTCCTGATTTGGAGTCATTCGCATGGGATCTCTATGCAACCCCGCCACCAATATGGATTTATCCATACTTCTTTAGGTTCATATACCTATGGATGAGTAAAACTATGATGGGTACGGGGTACCATCTGCGCCCTAAGTTGGTGCTATGAAATGACCTTGAGATTCATTAGATGATACCCACTTGCAGGTCCATTCCCATCGTAGGCTTGCTTTTTGGATGGATGATTGGTGTCAAAAAAAAAAAAAGTGTTAAAGTGTAAATTAATAGAGAAAAATTAAGGTGCGTACGATACATTATTCTCACACTACATTTAAATCCAAATGCATATTTTTATGAGAGGATCTTTTGATCGATCAACATTAGCCCATCAACTGTACTTAGGTGGGTCAACCTAATTATTACATTACAAGTTTTATTTACCTTATATTACAATTCTTTTACACTCACCATGGAGCTTGTGTTGGGATGAACGGTAGAAGGAGGAGCTTGGGTGCTCTAAAAGCTCTTCAAGAAGGAAAAGAAGATAGTCATGCATGGCGACTTTGAAGGATGCAGAGAAGATATCCAACTCAACTGAAAATCAGCCCTTAGTTCATCTTTGTCAATACAAGGATGCCCAGGAGCTATTCTCTCTGTCAAGTTCGACACTATTTCTACTTCTACTGCTAGTACTGCACATTTCCTCCGGTTTCAAGTTCTCTCTTTGAACCTGTTATTCTTTTCTTATAGGTAACGATTTTCCCATCCTTTTGAGGGGGTCAAGTCCTATATAATGTGTTTACTCTTGCAGCAGCAGCAGCAGCAGCTGCTATACATAATCTTGGATTACATTTTCGATTTTTTTTTTTTTGATATTCCTCCTACATCATTTACAAGAGTATGTAGCTTGAATGTGTTAGCCTTTCAAATATTGGGCAAAATTAATCATCTCCAAAAAAATTCTTATACAATTTTACACTTTTTTTCATATACAAAGTCTTCCCTCTAGTAGAGACTGTCGAGCCAAAATGGATCAGTTACTATGTACAAAACACAAAAAACAATCTGAAACAAAATATCAAAGGCCTTTTGAACTTTGAAGTTGAATCGATTACACGTTCTTATATATGGCTTGATCCAAATAATCTTCGGAAGTCGACATATTGATGATGTATTGATGTATTATTCACTTGGGAATATTGATATGTTATTCACATTCAGTTAAGAAAGAAAGGAAATTCTATACACTCAACCCTAAACATCAGAAAGGATACAGACTGAGCACTACCTACACCTGCACCTCCCGATGCATCATCCCTTTCCCAAACATAGCTTCACTGGTCTTTGGGAGACTGCAGCAGAAACCAAACAATAAGACATTAGAGCACCATTAAAAGACACAAAATTAGTGCCACACTCAAGACAGAGAAAATTACCTCAAAATTCTTGGTGAGATCCTTCATCTGCTGCCTCTTCTTTGCAGCTGTTAAAGAAAAGTGCACAAAATCTCTCCTGAGCAACGCACCAACCAAATAAATTGATCGAAAGTCTAAAGGCAATTCCAGATATGAAACATACCAAATGTAGAAATGTCTTCCATTCGTTTGGATGTCCTCACAGCAAACCTCTGGAAAGTACGGCTGAGAGAATATGAAAAGATATAGAATGAGTCTTTCACCATCATTGCAGCAAAAGTCAATCAAATTACCATCACAAACAAGGGATAACATAGTGGAGACATACACACACACACAAAAAAAAGGCTTCACCCAACATTATTCAGTTATAAACACTAAAATATTTTCCCCCTCTTTCTGAATGGAAATTATGTCATGATATAGTGGGTCCTTAGACCCACCCTCACCTCCTCTCCATTGCAGCTCAACAATGGATCTCGACCACGGTTGACTGACAAATAGTTATTAAAAACCATTATGAGATCAAAAAAAAAATGTTTAAGAGAACAGAAAGCAGAACTTGTTTCTATGGTAAATGCCTCAGCCCCTTAGATGTTCATTGTTCGCAGTCATATCTGCGGTCAGTACAGGTCTACGGAGTCATCATCGACGGAATTTTTATGTAATTTTTCTCTCTTACTCCCCTATAAAGACCCAACTCAAAATGAAATTTTGTTCCACAACATTAAAAGATTCACCACACAGGATAGTGCAATCATGAAAGCAACCTATACTCAAGAATGCAATCAAGTGCAGACCATATTAATAATTACAGAAATCAATCACCAAGTAAACAAACAAACAAAATGCCTCAGCCCCTTAGATGTATTTTAATTGCAGTCATCTCTGCAGTTCGTTACAGGTCTATGGAGTCATCATAGACATAAGAGTTTCAAAATAAAATTTTGTTCCATAACAATAACATATTCACCACACAGGATACGGCCAAGAAAATATTTCACTTCACATAGACAATGTGATTATCTTGAACCAAGAAAGCAGCCTATACTCAAGAATGCAATCAAGTGAAGACCATATTAATAATTACTAAAATCAATCACCAAGTAAACAAACAAACAAAATGCCTCAGCCCCTTAGATGTATTTTAATTGCAGTCATCTCTGCGGTCGTTACAGGTCTATGGAGTCATCATCGACTTAAGAGTTTCAAACATGAATTCACGCAACCACATTGAGCACCAAAAAAGAGTGAATGGAAGTAAAAAAAAAATTAAAGATCCCTAAAGAATTATACCCATTATTCACAAACAAAATTGGCATCTTTTCTGTACTACTCACTAATCAAATAAGGAGAAGAAGGTAGATAAAAAAGGATACATGTTCATTTGCCTTCAAAATGGAATTAAAAAGATCCACAAATCCAGCTCATGAAGCACAAAAAGTATCAAACAACACAAAAAAACTTAATCAACTATTGTTTTTATTAAATATCCTCAAACTTCTGAAGCTGTAGTGTCACAAATTTGACAAATACAAAATACAAAATTGATCGAAAATTTGAGATTAGTATCGCTTCAAGGGAACGAGTCGATCAGGAACAAATGAATCCCGTCAACCAGATTAAGAAGCCATATTACTCAAACAAAGCCATTACAATTCTCAAACAATCCAAAAGAAACAAAACAGAACAATGTGAAGCAAAAAAAAATGTCCTCAAACGTCCGAAGCTGCAGTGTCATAAACTTCACTCTACAGAGACCAAGATTGAAGGAACATTTGAGATTACAATATCGCTTCAAGGGAACGAGTCGATCAAGAACAAACGAATCCCGTCGACCAGATTAAGAAGCTTTTACTAAAACAAATTCATGAAAATCTAATGGTTAAACCCTAAAAACTAAACTGAAACAGAATAAAGAGAATAAAAATGCGGCAAAGAATACCTGTTTGCAAGGCCATTAACGACTAATTCATTAACCAAGTAAGAGATCACTCTGTTCATGAAATTCCCTCCTCCAGCCATGATCGATTATCTTTTGCTCTCTTTCCGAAGACAAATCTGAAAGATTTGGATTCAGGACCAATAAAAAGTACGAAAATTGTTAAACCCTAAAATTTAACTGTGCGATCCTACTGAAATCTTCGACGACGCAAGAAGGAAAAAAAAAAAACGTAAACCCTACCGACTAATACAAGAACTATAGTTTCCGAAATCGACCCGAAAAGATACAATCTAGAATTAATCTAGTGGCATAAACCGGGATTCGTTTTATAAGTAAGGCAAGTGTATCCAACCGTTTGTTGCTTGGCCCATTTTAATGTTTCTACGGTGGAGATTTTATGGTCCGATAATTGAGTCACAAACGAAACCCTAATATTCTTGATGCTTATACTTTGGGTCAAAATGACTGAATTACCCTCAATTCTGTAACCTCTTTCATGTAATGCGATGTTTGGATCGCGAGAATGGAATCACATTCCTAGAATGCTATTCATGAGAATGACATTCCCTTATTTTATGTTTAGTTCAATTAGGAATATGATTTTTGCCACATTCCTATTCTAGTGTTTGGTTCATGCAGGAATAAGAATCCGAAAAAAAGGTTAATTTTTCCATTATACCCCGTCCAAATATATATTATTAAAAATAAGTATGGAAACAAAAAATTAATTCAGATTTTTCATAATAAACATTGAAATAAAAAATTAATTCTTTATTAAAAAATAAAAATCAATTCATATTTTTTATAACTCATATGTATTGGCTTATTTACCATTTTAATAATGGAGTTAGATTGAAACTCATACTCGTTGAATGTCTCAAATGAAAATCCGTCGATCTTATTATCTTCTTCTTATCTTCTTTTATTTATTTTTCTCTCTTCTAGAAAGAAGTAACGATTAGGAAAAAGAAAAAGAAAAAAAAAGAGGTTGAAGTGTCTAAACATAGTTTGGGATTGTATTTGTAAATAGTAAAAATATGTAAAGGTAAGATTGTTTTAAAAAATATCATAATTGATTCAGGAGGAATGGGAATGGCAATTCCACCTCTCCCCATGGATTGTTATTCCCCCTAAATGGGAGAATCTCACATTCCCAGGAATGTGATTCCAACCTGATTTCGCGAACCAAACACAAGCTTGGAATCACATTCCCAAGAATGTGATTCCATTCTTGCAATCCAAACATGCTATTAAGGTTTAAAAGACGTTTGGCAACCAATGTATAAGTCAGAAAAGCAAGAAAGCATGTATGGTAACGTTTTTTAAAAGTGACTTCAATGAGAAAAAAGTTCTTTTTTAAGCAATTTTGTTTTTGCTTTTTTACTTCTATGAAGTTGCTTCTCCTCGAGTACCATGTAACAACTATAAATCATCATTGTTTTTTGACTTATAAGTTAGTAGTAGGGGTGGGACTCAGGCGGGTTGGGCGGGTTAGAGGCTTTAGACATGCCACACCCACACTATACCTATGTGTGCCCAGAATGCCCATAGAACTCACAAAACCTGGTAGGAGTCTACCCACGCATTGTCCGTGTAAGTTTCTCAGGTTCTTCGGGTTGCCCAAATTTCAATAAATTTAGGTGATTAGATGAGCTTATTAATACAAAAAATAATATCAAATAAATAATAAATTTAATTAAACAAAAAATCCTTCATGGTTTCAAAAGATAAACAAGCTAACAATTGATCTACTCACGTGATAAATAAATTAAAGATGATTTTAAATCTTTCGAGTTTTATTTATTAAGTGACAAAAATCTTTTCGACTTTACATAAAATGAGACATAGAATTTTTTTATCTTTTTTTTGTCTTAATACCTCCACCCTATGTTGGTAATTCAATATATTTATCTATTTTTATCTTTCAATATATTTTTCACATGTTAGAAATTAATTAAAATTTTTATATATTTATCTATTTATATATATAAGTTTCTCGAGTTGGGCGGGTTGTCCGGATTGACAATTATTTCTGTCCACGCTTGCCCAAATTCAGCTTTGGGTTGGCAAAATAATGCCCATAGTTGCCCAAATGCCCAATAACCTTTGCCCATACTTGCCAGAATACCGGGTCGGGTTGACCCAACCCAAGTCCCACCCCTAGTTAGTAGTTTACCACACAAACTTCTCTTTATTTTTGAATTCTTAAACACTTTTACTTTTTTTAAAAGTAGAAGCACTTCTGCTTCTGGTTGCCAACACCCTCTTGACAAAATTACAATAATACCTTATAATCTAATGCGTACAAATAAATCTTAGGCTGTGTTTGATAGCATTTGAGTTCCATGAAAATGGATTAGTTCTGCGGAAACAATACAAATTTCACCGTTGTTTGCATATTTAATTCCATGGAAATAGGGGCCCAGTTCTTAAAAACGTGGCTAATAGTTAGTTTTTAATGTAATTCCATGGAATAGGCTTCCTGGCAACCCGCCCCCCCCGAAGGAATTAATTACGCGGGAGTGGTGGAAATAAACCTATTTCCGCATAACACATTTTCTTGATATCAAACACAGCCTTAGGGCAAGTCTCGTCTCTTGTGGAAAACCTCAAAACCAAGATTATAGGGATCGGCAAATACTATGGCCCTCCCTCATTTTTTTAGGGATGCAATAGAAGGAATCAATATAGCTATCCCTCTGTTTTCTCTCTCCTCAAACTCGGGACGACATAAACTCCATCCACAAAGAAACCCTTATCCCAGCCTCAAATTTAAGGATAGAAGGAGAGATTTGAGGGGCATTAGGCTCCACGACACTTGCCCTTGACAACCAAACCTCTAAAATTGAAGGATTTGACGTCTCCACAGGATTTTTCCTCTCATAAATCTGGGTCGTCTTTGAAGACTAGAACAAACACATATAACTTCTTAATTGATGACATATTTACTAAATAAAATGTATCTAAAGGGTGTGGGATTCATAGATAAAAAAAAAATGTACACGTGGACCATAAAGAATGTGTACATGCAGATGAGAGAAATTTGTCTACTTTTATTTATTTTATTTTATTTTTTTATAAAAAAATGTCTTAATTTTTTATCTACAAAATAATTTTTGACAAAATTTATATTTTTGAATAACATTCATGAAGATCTTTAAAATGAAAACACTCACATATAGATATTTAAACAAAAAAAATATAAAAAATTTGTGTGTTACGTAAGAATAGGGTGCAAACTAACATATGTTAGAGCGAATTTAAGATAGAGAAAACGTGCAACAAATTATAGGGTGGGTTACCACTAGTATATTATTATTTGTACAATGAGTTTACAATGACCAGATCGCAAAGAGATGATACAAAGGCTGATTTTAAATTTATGTAGATCATCTTTACAAAAAAATCAGTTCATTCTAAAACTTATAACTCCACATTAACCATAATGATTAAGTTACAACTTACAAGTTCCTCACCTAATAAATCCTATCCCTTGGACCAACTTCATATGGACCCCGTATACAATGTATTAATTACGTTGTATTGTATACATAACGATGTATGTGAATCCGTTCTCAATTCTAAAGTAGTTAAAGAAGAAAAAAACATATTCTAAAAAAATAAAAGCATTTAAAAATAATTACAAAGTTTTTCTGAAGTGTGGTCGGCAAAACGTAATTGCATTGTCAGCTTATAGCGTCGTTGAACACGAAGCATATGCTTACATCTGCGGATTACCAGCCACGGTGCCAAGTCTCCACCGTGGAGAGACATGATTTTTAGCTTTTTATGAAGGATTGTTATCCTCTTTCTATGAAAAATAAAGCAGAGAAAACAAAACTCATTTCAAAACCCAAATGGTTTGTTTGGATGGAGTATTCTAAGGTAGGGATTTAGTGGGGACCAGAGATTCATATTTCCCTGGTCTGTTTAGCTGCCAAGAATCCCTTGAAACTTGTTTCCCAAGGAAACATGTTTTCCAGCAAATCCCTGTTTTGGAGTCCCACCTCCCCCTTAGAATTTGCTGGAATTCTAAACTAAGGATTCACTATGTATTCACCCAACTCAATGCAGATTACACCCCACACAATTAAAACAACAAAATAGAGATTTTCCTTGGATTTTAAATGGCAGCCAAACAAATCAAAGGATTCAAGCTTCTAAGGATTCATGAATCCATGGATTCTTTTATGGTTGCCAAACAAACCAAAGGATTCATGTTTTTAGGGATTCATGTTTCCAAGGACTCGGGAAACATGAATTCTACATCCAAACACACTAAAAGTTAATAAGCTATAAAGAGTCAAAACAATGAAAAGCATTTCACTGCAGTGGGCTACAAAACATACAACATAAATTACCAAGGGAGACGAAACTGCAAGATACAAGGTTCAATTCTAATTAACCTTCGATTGGAGGATAAGCACTAGAATTTGAGATCAAATCAATGCCCACGCGGCGGTGCTAATTGTTTACCTTCCTTCACATATACCAATTAACTAACTCAATTGCTTGATCATTGTAGATTGTTTCTTCTAGTACTGTTTCCCAAACTATACTTGAAACAATGGAAGAAACCCAGACCATCCTTCATAAAAATAAAAATAAAAAGCATTCCAAACCAAATTCAAATTGAACACCACATGAGAAGATACCATCACAAAAATCCATCCAACTCTCAGTATTTTCCATATAACATTAAAAATAAGAACTATAACAACATTTACTTATCTCTGATAAGTTAAAAAGAGAGGGTCAAAACAAGCATTAACGACACGTTTGTAACTAACCTTTATTATGGTGTGTTGTTTCGAGTAAGTGATAAGAGGGATCATGGAACGACAGATGAGCTATTTGTTTTTTGTTTTTTTTTCCCTGTTCAAAATCCATCGAAGGAATAGGTTCTCTTATTATCATATATTCATATTTACATCCGTTGTCATATGGTTTGACCAATCAAAGATCAGTCAGCTAAATGACATATTCAGCATTCATAGGTTGTTGCTGGCATGTTCTTTAATAAGTGATATTAATTAATCTCTCTATAGCAAGTCCATAACACACACACACAACCCAGTGACCCCTTGCCATCAACTTAATAACATCATAAGTTCATACCTAAAATTATTCGTGTGATCTCAATCTTGTCGCTATGCTTCTCTGATCTCAATGCGCCTGTTACAAAACAGAGGAATAGAGTTAAAAACTCTGAAACCAATTTTGTGTTTTTGAACTCTTAAGATTAATCCATACAACAAGATCAATAACTTTCAATGATACCATCAACTGCCATAAACTAGAAACTCTCGCAATAAGGTCAGATATTTAATAGGATGCAAATGACTACTATATTGAAGAAAAGAACAAATCATTACTAGTTTACTCTTAATGTGCTCTCAAAATTTCTTAAAGGTTAGGTTTAAGATTTCAATTGTATCTCATACACTTCCATTTTTAATTTTTTTTATATGAATGACCTATCAAACACTTCGATATGAAATGGTAGATTTGTTTTAAACAAAAGGAATTAAGATTTAGCATTCAGATCATATTACTAGAAGATAGTCTTGGACTGAAGGGTGCGAATAGGGAACCCGAGGATTTTCCATAAATGGATCACAGTTGCATATAATCAGTTGTAACAGCAATACCATAGACAAGCTTCATAAAAACAAAGGGAGGATTTAGATTTAACACCTAAATTTTAGTTGATTTTAGACATTATTCCCTGAGTTTTTGTTTGATGCCATACCTATCACCTATACATATATCTGACATTCTGACTTATAGAACCAACTCAATTCATGCCACAATAATAAAGTACCTAAGGAACCAAAATAGAACAACTTCAATTAGATTACTAAAGTGAATCTATAACCACCAGAAAAAGATTTATATGAAAATTCATGTCAAGTAAATTACTAATCGAGCCAAAGTTATACTGAACAAAATTACAAAACTGACGACCAACAAAGAGGGTGTGGAAAACCTCTGAGGGTACAATGTTTGATTGAAGTTGTGAAGAACATAATCAAATGGCACTACTGGTTTCATAATAAAAACTAACAATGGTCTTATTGCTCAATCGTTTTAGACAAACACTTCTATATATAGAGACTTTGCTATTCACAAACCTTTATAGTACGTAATTATAGAAAAAAAACAGCTAGCTATCTATATTATACACAAATATTTCATGAGTATGTATGAATGCATAAGATTTTTTTGGTCTAATTCTAATTCTGATAAACTTCTAATTCTACTATTCTTTTAAATACAATTATTTACTAATTCTAGAATACTTATGAAATTCTAATAAATAAAAACATTTAAAAATAACTTAGATATTCTTCTACTAATATTTAGGATACATATAAGTGGTCTACCTTTAGTAATTCCATTCATATGATGGAAACCAAATCTTGGGTTGAGGTGGATCAGGCAGTATCCGTCTACCTTCAATCTTGGAATTCCATTCATCATATGATGGTAACCACATCTTGGGTTGAGGTGGAGGCAGTACCGGTATACCTTCAATCTTGGAATTCCATTCATCATATGATGGTAACCACATCTTGGGTCGAGGTGGAGGTGGAGGTGGAGGTGGAGATGAAGGTGGAGGGTGAGGTAGCCTTAGCCCTGGCCTTCGCATTTGACGCTTGCCTCTGTTGTTGCCTTTGTCATTGTCTCTGTTATTCTCACTCGCCCTCCTCCACCTCTCGTCAAAGTTCCTTGGTGAGTCATTTTGACTTGATCTTTCATTTCCACAACCATGGATGTCAGGCACTCCTGCGAGTGAGTTAAGAGGATAAGAAATAAAGTGGATAAAAAGATATTATATATATCAAGGAAAATTATAAAACAAGCAGTTACTAATGAAGAAGAACCTATATTATATTCGCATAAACAAGAAGGTCTCGCATTTACTGGTTCATGATCCAAAACAAATTTTCACAAATTAATTAGTCCAAAAATCTGGGATGTATTCTCAGTATTTTTAATATCCCAAAATGCGTTTGGTATTAAAATCAGATTTAAATAACTGAACAAAACGGACACCATTAGCCACCCCACTTAAAACACCAAAAATGACTTGACTTTTTTTAAATTTTTTTTTGTCATTTTGGGCTATACTTTCTGAAAACAACCTAACCGCAAACGCTTTTCTCAGAATATTTTGTATCCTTTCTTTCCAAACAAACAAACCAAGAAGTAAGACTGAGGAAATTTAGCATGAATATTACCTCTATTGCTCTTGTTCCCGACATCTAGTAAAGGATCACGGAGAACCCATTGTACCCCCGGCAGCTCTGCCCCAGAACACCAAAAAAAAAAAAGGTTTAATTATGCTCCTAAAACTCTTAACAAAATTATAGAGAGAGAAAGTACTCAGTACTCATACGAACTCTTAATCTTAATGGAGATTTCCTCTGAAACTGTGCATCCAAACGCAAAATAGTGACTTGTCGAAACAGAGTATATCTGTTTTCTAGCTTCTTCTTCACTGCGACAATCAAAAAGGGCATATTAAATTATGTCGATTAAACAAACAAGAAAATCCTCCCCCCCTCCGCCAACCGTCCAAAAAAAAAACCCTAAATTACGTTATATACACCTTCCGAGAACCTGGGCTAGGGTTTTGATGTAGATATCGATGATATCGTCATGGGAGAGTTTACGTATAGGAAGTTCCATGACAACAAGCCAGTGCTGAAAATCTACTCCATCAAGGGTCGTCTCCTTTGGAGGCTTGTTGGAAGAATAATTCGTGGATTGTGATGAGAGTCCCCGAACGCCCAAAACCCTATCATCATTTTTAGTTTGAATAGAAACTGGTGAATGAGAACAACAATGAGACAATAAACCTCTGAGAGAAAGTTTTTTTTGATTTTGCGAAAACGAAGAACAGAATAAATTGGGATTAGGGTTAGGGTTTTGGGTTGCTGATGAAATAGGAGTACCGAAGCGAGAGATAGAATTGTTGGTCTTTCGAGTTGCAGCTGTCGTTGATTGCTGCTTAAGAGAAATTAGGGCTCGACGAGGAATCATTGAATTTTACTTCTTGCTCGGGAATGAAAACCTCCCTTAAACCCTGATGAAGGGTTTTAGAAAGGGATTTATAGTCTTTGGTCCTGGGATTTTATGTCCCAACCAGACAAAATCTCCTATGTCCCAACCAGACATGAAATCTTTTATGTCCGAGTAGTATTATTCATGTGTGAAATGGAGTGGCTTCGAAAGGAAATCTTGACCGTTCAATGTTACATGATGGATCTTGAACGTTTATAACTTGGAAATGCTAGGGGTACAAGGAGTTTGGGGGCATGTTTGCCTATGTGGACTATATAAAGATGATCCAATGGCAGAGTTTTTGGTGGGATGGCCACCTCACTAAAATCATTCTTACTGTAGTGACAAATATTTAGAACTGACTTAAGGCCCATCAGCCTTACGAATAGCACCTTTATCAGGCCCAAGGGCCCATAAGCCCAAGATCAGCTTCACTAGTCAGATGACTAAAAGTCGGTTACGTGTTGACGAGTTTGAAATCAGATACTCCATCTATGTACGTTTTCTGAAACCGTCGAAAAATCCTCCTAAGACTTTGGGCGGGTAATCCCGAGATCTCAGTCGTTCATCAGGGCCCCTTCTCCTATAAAAAGAGGAAGAGGAAAATGCAGAGGGGCATCGAGTTCTGACTGGTTCCCACTCTTTCACACATTCTCTCTCTTTCAATCTTTCTCACAGGAAACTCCTTTCCATTCTAAGGGTCACGATATTCGCTACGAGGTCAACACCCTTGTGAAAGAGTACGTTTTCTGGATCGAGATCCAACGACAGAGACCCTATCTATCTTCACGATCCTCAGATATAGGTGGTACAAATTCCTTTATTTCTTCTCGCTTTCCATTAACTTATTTTTTAAGTAAAAACTAACTTGATCGTCGGATACTTTTTGGCCGGCTCCGGCCCGGCGCCAAGGAATCTTCACGGTCAATTTGTATTTCTTCTTGTGCAGGTTGTCGGTGCCTACACAAATAATAGATTGTGAAATTTATGGTCTACACTTACAAAAAATGAACATGTACTAAAAACATCTAAAGCCTCGAATCAGCCCTTAAAAATAACAAATTTTTTAACCATCTTACTGTTAAATCCTGATCAATTTTTATGGAATTAAATATTTTAACCGACTAATTTTTAGTGAGGATGATAATAATACACCACAAACTAGCTCTTGGATCGTCGCTATGTAGGCATGCCTCCAAACTTTGTGTACCCTTAGCATTACTCTTTACAAGCTCGCTCTTGTACATCGTGTATGAGTCATGCATGGTTGAGTTAAACAAGGTGTCTTTCTAAACTACTTGGCATATGTTAAGTACCAATAATAACTCTACTTTGAGGAAACCACACTAAAACACCATAATGTGGGAAAATTGCACCCCAAATTACTATTTTGAAACTAAAAATAAAAACAACACCCATTTATTTTACCTTAAAATACCTTTACTTTTTTAGATGAAATTAACTCATATGTAGGTCTAGAATTAGATCTAGATTGAAGAATAAATGATTTAGATTGAAGAATAAAGGGTCTAGACAGTAAAAAACTAAGAAGGTATTTATGGAAGATTTTGGACAAAAATTAGTAGAGGGTACATATTTCGTTTTTATTTCCAAAAGGGTAACTTAGGTGTAATTTACCCAAACTAAAGTATTTTTCACGTAGTTCAATTTTTTTTTAATCTTGTTTCTTTCATTTAAAAGTGGCAAAATAGAAAAACGATAATTTTCAACCTAATAACCATAACTAAAGTTGCGTTATTATTAAAATAGATTTTAACTTCATCAAGAACTATGCTATAATAGCACAGGTTAAAATTAAGCATTGGTTTCCCCGAGCCAATTTTTGTATCTTTTTTCTTTGGAACAAAGAGGTGACAGGCATATTCATTAAGTGAAAACTTTTGCAAGAGATCATCTGGCATCTCAGAATACTATTTCCAAAGGATATCCATCATACATAGCTATATATCAAACCAAATATATATTTTTCAACTTAGATTACTAGATATATCTTTATCCTACTGATAAAAAAAAGATATATCTTTTATCCTATCTCTGACAAGAAATGTCCTTAAAATCCCAAACAAAAATAATATTTAGATATTTATGGAAGAGAAGTTAGTTTCTCTCTCTAAAAATCTCCCCACCAATTCAATGACTAAGATGGGTGGTGGTTAATTTCTATGAGTTTTTAGAATTAAAAACTCAACAAGCTAAGCCCATTTTTTGAGGGGTCTTTTAATTCATTTTCATAGTTAAGGTAATGAGATGTGAAGTCTGTATCAAACTTTGTTAGACCCCTACCAATAAAAAGACCTTTGAGTTTGGGTCTTAATTTACAAAGGAGAAATGGAGAATCCTACAAACTTTACATATATAGCTAGTTACCTTAACTTAGAAAAAAAGTGATGTTCCAACTATCTCAACTAACACTCCCCAAAAGTAGTGAAGTGAGCAAGTACACAAAACAAGAGGGTGGTGTACTGACTACAAATAGTTCCTTAGCCTTTACTTTTCCCAAACATCAAGTTATTTGTGTTTTTTCATTTTTCATTTTCTTATGAGCAAGTTGTAGTATTTTGGGTTGGTAAAGGAATGTAGTTGTTAGAGTATTATATGGATTTGTAATTGAAAATTCAGTCAAAATTAAAATGAGAAATAAGAATACAATAATCTGACTTTTTCTTTTAATATGTTGCTTTTAATAATTTTTTTTTTTAATAATTGGACAATAACATGTGAATAATTTGGTATATCAAATATAGTTAAGGCACAATACATTGATACTTATACAATCTTAATCATACAGTGTTTTTGTATAGTGGTTTGTGGATTCATCGAATATGATTCAAAGACTGATTTTGTAAGTATGTTTTTCTCACCATGTATATCATCCTCATAAACTATCAGCCCATTTTAACACTTTTAATTCAATAAAAAATTGTTTGAAATTTAACAGTGATTGAATAATTCATTTTACCATTGCTTTTCCACTCAACTTTTTATGATGTTAAAGTATTTATTACTAAATGTCCCCGTATTTTTAAAGGATTTGTATCAAGGGAAATGCAATTACGTAATTTAGATAAGAAGACACTTTCTCACTTACACCCTTACTCGTACTTGTAATCGGCCAATAATACACCATCATAAAAAAAAAAAAAAAAAAAAACTACTCACCTCACATACCTAAGGTCAATTTTATATTGACCATTTAATCCCTTGTTGATGAAATGTGTTTCAAAATTTATTAATATGTAGAGAATGATCATGTCTTAGATTCCAATATCATTTTGGATAAAACCAGTTCTAGAAAAGAACCATTTAATTAAGAAAGCTAGCTTTGATCTCACTCTCCCTCCAAACACCAAAACCAGTTAATTGAAAGACAACCCCACCTCACCAAATCCATTAAACTAAACCGATTACACTTTACAATTTCTCTCTCCACTTGTTTCTCTCTCTAATTTCTTTCTCTCTCTACATCTTTCTCTCTTCCTATATCTCTCTCCATCTCTCTCTCTTTCTTCCCTCACTTCTCCATATCGTTACAGTTCTCATGCAGCTACCTCGCCGGAAAACACCTCTGTTTTTCTCAGAAACAGTCGCAATGAAGCACCCCGGTGGTGGTGGTGGTGGCCGGAAAAACAGCAATCTCTCAATCTTTGTCGTCATCTTTTCAATCTTCCTCTTTGCTGGATTCATGTACAATGAAGACGTGAAATCAATTGCAGAATTTCCATTCTCAACTAGGCCTAAACCTCAAGAACTCCATCAAGAACTTTCAACTACAATAAAAAGCGAAGATGATCAGAATTCTGTTTCGATGAATTCAAGAACTTCTAAGAAAGAAGAAACCCAAGTTGATGATTCTGATGAAAAACAAGAAGAACCCAACAATCTAAATATGATTGTTACAAAAGAAGATAAACAGGGGATCGAATTACCGGCTACTGTCGTCGAAGAAGAAGAAGAAGAAGAAGAAGAAATTGAATCTGTTGAAGTTCCTCCAGAAAATTGTGATCTTTTTACTGGTAATTGGGTTTTTGATAATTCAACTCATCCTCTTTATAAAGAACAAGAGTGTGAGTTTCTAACTGAACAAGTTACATGCATGAGAAATGGTAGAAAGGATTCTCTGTATCAAAATTGGAGATGGCAACCCAGAGACTGTAATTTGCCCAAGTAAGTTATTCTTAAGATAGAAAATCCTAGAGAGAGAAACTCCTAATCCTCATTTTCAAACAATTTTTTCTTTTAATTTCTAAAACCCAATTTGATTTAACTTTAACTTCTCTGTTTTTTTTTTGGTTTCTGTTAAGATTCAATGCAAGATTATTGCTTCAGAAGCTTAAAGGGAAGCGGTTAATGTTCGTTGGTGACTCGTTGAATCGGAATCAGTGGGAATCAATGATTTGTTTTGTTCAATCTGTTGTTCCTCCTGGCAAGAAAAGCTTGAACAAATATGGGTCCCTCTCTGTTTTCCGACTTGAGGTACTATTTTCTGTACTTTTTCCTTTAATTTGCTGAACCGGACGATCCGACCCGGTTGGTCCGAGTTGGGTTGAAACAGTGATATTTTTTTTTGAGCAATTATTTTTATTTTGAATTTTATTAATTTAGGTTGTTAATTTGTCTTGTATGTACGTAGGAGTATGATACTACAGTGGAATTCTACTGGGCCCCATTTTTGGTTGAATCGAATTCCGATGATCCGATGATGCACAGCATCTTAGATCGTATCATCATGCCGGAGTCGATCTCGAAGCACGGCAAGAATTGGAAGGATGTTGATTACTTGATCTTCAATACATATATATGGTGGATGAATACTCCTAAGATGAAAGTCTTGTAAGTATACTCCTAAGATGAATACTGTAGTGCCATTAATATTATTATTTTTTGTATATTAATGAATTTATGATGGGGTTTATGTAAATAGGCGAGGATCGTTTGATGAGGGAGACACAGAATACGATGAGATCGAACGGCCGATAGCGTACGATAGGGTTTTGAGGACATGGGCCAAGTGGGTAGACGAAAATATAGACCCAAAACGTACATTAGTCTTCTTCAGTAGCATGTCTCCTCTACATATCAAGTAAGACTCAACAAACTTATTCATCTGTTTTTTTTTTCCTTTAATTTTTTTTCTTTTTAATTAGGGTTTAATTAATTAAATTTATACTTTTTTTCAATCTACCATCTATTATAATATACTATATGAGAAGCTTATAGTAATTTTATAAAAATTAAAATTAATTTTATAGTAAACGTTATAATAATTAAATTTTCAAAGCAATTAATTTTTTTAATTATCTAATAAAAATGAAAGCTAGTTAATTATTATACGGTTGGCTCTACTAGTTTTCCAAAAACAATTTAAATTTGGGAAAGAAAACAAGTTCTTCGATAAAATTAACTAACCACTAATAATATAATTAATTTTATAATTAGAATTGGGGTCACAAAAAAAAATATATGTGAATTAAAATGCACTCCACTTGTTTGTTTGTGGAATCATTCTGATGGAGACTTACTCCCCACTGCTACTTCAATTGCACTCAACCCTGTTATTGAAATTTTGAAATCAATGATTTCAAAAATCTCCTCATGTATAGAAATTCAAGTAGTTGTTTGCCGGATCGGGTCAGACAGAGTTGACTCGAGTTAAGACTGAGTCGACCAATTTCACCTAATTAGGTCATGTTTGATCGAGTCAGAACTAATAAGACTACCGATTCAGATATGATACCGGGTCAATCTGAGGTCGACTCAACCGTTGCATGTCTAATTTTGGTCAAATTTTGGATGAATCAGTCGAATTGGAAAAGGCCCAGCAGTCGTCATCACTTTGTTTGGTAAACCACTGCCAATTATTTGTTGTGACGGGATCTTAATACTCATTGGGAGTGGGTTTGAAACCTAACTCTTTCCCATTTAATTATAACCTTAATAATTCTATTTTAAACCAAATTTATAGACAAAATTAGGGGTTGACAGAACTGAAATAACGCCTTCTAATTTGTCGCCTCGTCTAATTTGTTTACAAAATTTTTAGGCATTTTATTATTTGCTTATTCTTAAACTATTTCTGCGCAAAAACTGAACAAGATTAACATCCAAATTACTAATGCAATTTATATACAGGAGTGCGGATTGGGACAACCCTAATGGAATCAAGTGCGCCTTAGAGACAACACCGGTGCTGAACATGTCGACCCATTTAGAGGTGGGAACGGACAGGCGGGTTTTCGCAGTGGCTTCGAACATAACACAGTCCATGAAAGTGCCCGTTTACTTCCTCAACATAACAACCCTTTCTGAGTACCGCAAAGATGCACACACATCTGTCTACACCATACGCCAGGGCAAGATACTCACTCCTGAACAGAAGGCTGATCCTGTCAATTTTGCTGATTGTATTCACTGGTGCCTCCCCGGCTTACCCGACACGTGGAACGAGTTCCTTTACACACGTATTATCTCTCGCTCGTGACCCGGTGACCCCAACCAGTTCTACTCACTGACTCAGTGAATTTCTTCTTCTTCTTTTTTTTTTTCCTTAAAAATGAAAAATAAAAAAAAATTGTTTCCATTTTTTTTTTGTTAGATGGTTTTTTTTGCTGTTTTATTGGCCAGATTGGCTGATGTGGAAGTCCCAACTATGAAAAATGTATATTGATCGAGTTCATCAGATGAAGAAAAAGAAATAAAAAATAAACCTAGTACCTGCCTGCAGCTTGGAATTATTTATATTGCTAGCTGTTTTTTTTACTTTCAATTATTTTTAATATTTGTTTAATTTGCATGCTGCTGCATGAACCAAACTGTAGTAAAAGTAATACCTTTGGCATTATTAGTCATGTTATTAACCACGGTTAGCAAAACTGATATTTAAATTTATAACCACGGTTCTGAAAAAACTGTGGTATTATTCATGTTTTTAACAACATTTTTGAAAAGAGAGTTGTTTCAAAACTTACAGCCACGGTTCAGGAGATATACGTGGTCTTTTTTAGAATAGTTATTGTTGAAAATATGACCCCCTAGGGAACGGGCCTGATGAGTTCAACCCAATTGATTTGGTTTGGGTTTACCAAATTGGACCGATTACATGGGCCAAGGCCATAACTTAATGCGCTACTAACTTTAAATTTTGAAGAAAACCCAAGCCCAAACGGAGAAACTCAAATTCTCTTTGAATGCATTTGGAAATTTTAAAGGCTTTCCCAAAAATGTTATTGGCAGGTCCGTTGGACTTTGTCAATTTAGTTTAACTCCACAATTATTAGTGGCAATCCCCAGTTTGGTCAAGCCTCCTCCTCCTTCTCCTCTTACTTTTACTTTTTTTTTTTTTTCTTACCTTCTCTTTTTAAACCTTTAGAGAGAGAGAGAGAGAGAGAGAGAGAGAGAGTGGAGTGGGTTTTTAGGTTTTGGGGGGTTTCTTCAATAGTCAATCTCATTTGACTAAAATGTCTGTGGCATTTAAGGTGGGGTAGGGTATAAGATTGGGGTTTGCCAACAACATTAAAGGCAGATTCCGGGGGTGCCTACAACTAAGGCCTGCCAATAAGATTTTGGAGGAAGCCTATAAAACTGACTCATGTATAAAGTTTGAGTTCGTGTTAGGCGGGGGCTTGGGTCCAATAAGTTGAACTTGGGCTAACCCAATCGTCCCAAGTTGTACTGCGCTCACCGAGTGATGGACCAGAGGTATCGATCTAGCCCAGATCGAATTGGAGTTGATCTAGAATAGATTTGATGACATTGTTGGAATTATCCAAACCCGTCATTTACAAGTGAAGTGCACAATTTACATTTTTTGTTTATTTGACGAGGGACTAATAACCATGTTACAAGAAGGCTTAGATACACCACGTATGAGAAGCACATAAATTGCCTTAAACATCATCTCCAACAAATATCGCTACTAACGGACATACATAGCATGAGGGCACCAGAGCACCACCAACGATCAAGCCCATATCGAATTGGAGTTGTTCTAGAACGGTTTTGATGACATTGTTGGATTTATCCAAACCTGCCATAATTTACAAGTGAAGTACACAACTTCCTTTTTTTTTTTTTTTTTTTAAATGATGGACTAATGCCCAAGTTACAAAAAGGTTTAGATACAACACAAGAGGTGTGGCCATCACCGGACAAACATATTAGGAGGGAACCACCAACGAGTGCAACAGTTTTATTAAAAATGCCTACATATATACATATTAAATTACATAGGTCTTACTCAATAGTAATACCACAATCAAAGAGTTTTAAACCCTAAACCTTCACAAATTATAAGGACCGATGCTAACCTGGTTGTTACACAATTTACATTGAACACGTATAATAATTGTACGATCACGAATTTCTCATACATACAATGAACTTATCCAATACCTTATTTGGACTTGGTCCTTTTCGGATGAATTTAGTGGTGCCAACTGCCAATGGCAATTGGATAACCCAGCACTCAATACCAGATTAAACTGGAACAAATTATAGGGCATCTTTATCATCAACACCGTCAGATTTATCCGCCATCAAATTTCTAGCCGTTGGATGTTTCCAATTATATCAGTAGACCCAGTTTTTGACAGGTCAGGTGGGGCCTTAATTTAGGTTCAAAGTAAATTTCCCACGTGGCGATCACAGGATATACCAGGGCCAGGGAGTACGGTACCTCGTTACAGAACAGATAACTAATAGTTATCCACAAGGAGAACCACTAGATGAATTCAAATCCGTTAGATATTCCTCGAAAGTCACGCTGCATCCTAACTTGAGGACAATCAGCGTTCAAGATTTAGGGACGATGTTTAACAGTTTATCATCCCTAGGGTGGAATCTAAAGTCTAGAGAGAGAAAGATAAGAGATTCAAGAGAATCAGACGCATCTTTATCGTGACACGTAGATGATTCAACATTGGGGGTTGGAGATGGTCAATTATTATACTTTTTATAGAGGTGAGTCAGCAATTTGAGAATTATATCCAAAATGGATAAACTTGATATTTTTTTTTTTAATTTTTTTTTCAGATAAAATGGGTGACCGGGAGTAGTGTAAGGTGGTGGGGGACACGTGGGGGTGTAAAAACAGCCAAGAAGGAAGTGGTCCCCACCTGGCACGACTTAGCGTCGCCGCATAAGGTTGAAGTCGCCACGGTTTTGGTTATCAACGTTGGTATGTTTTTCGGTGCGGTTATAAATAGGAGGAGGTGGGGAGGCGAGAAGGAAGATATTATTAAAAGCAGGCATTGAGCAGCAGTAATTTGTAACCGTCATTTCCATCACATACGGAATCTCCAATAGTTTTTTCTACGATTCTCCACTTCTCACTATCTTAATTATCATCTATTCGATCTTCATCAATATTATCTTCTTGTTTAGTTTTTTGAGCTAGCTAGGTAGATCGAGCTAGAGAGAGAGAGATCCATTATATATATTTTATATAAGGTTCTATTACTTAGAGAGAGAAAGCAGAGAGAACAGAAATCATGTGTGGAATATTAGCAGTTTTAGGTTGTTCTGATGATTCGCAGGCAAAGCGGGTACGGGTGCTTGAGCTTTCACGCAGGTTTAATCTTAATTAATTTAATTACTCTCTTAATCTCTCTCTCTCTCTCTCTCTCTAGAATTTTAATTTTATTATTATATAAATAATGGTAATTTAATTTGTTAAGGAAATACTCTATTTATATATAGATTGCATTAATTATATTAATCACTATCATAATTTTTCATGAGGTCGAAAAAGTGGAGGAAAAATGATGATTAACAAGTCCGTCCGTGCTTAAATTTTTTTTTGTGAACTCTAAAGTGAATAGTCGTTGGATATTATGGCAGATACTTCTTGTGCATTAACGGCATAAACCTATAACAATTATTCAATTTAGAACTCACAAAAAAAATATAAGTTTGAGCTCGTGAAGTTGAGACTCAAAAGTGAAAAATACTTTTTAGACCCACCATTGGCTTATTTATAACCCAATTTAACAATCATGAATTAAGGTTAACCCCACTGCTCGGGCCATATGACAAGCCAATAGTCATTGTTGGTGGTACACTAATTCAACAAAATATATGGAGGGGCCGGGCCTAAAGGCACTTTCTAAAGCTTAAACTTTCAGCTAGACGCCAAAATATATGAATGGGTCTTACACTAGTGGACCACATTCATGTAACTGTGGGACCGGGCTGACCGGTGACCAATTGTCCGAGTTAGTTATTTCAGTTAGCTCTGTAGAATTTGCAATAATTAGCTAGTTGATACTAATTGACATAGTAGAAGAACCTCTAATAACTAATTAATGAAAATTGTGATGGTGCAGATTGAAGCACCGTGGACCTGATTGGAGTGGGCTGTATCAGCATGGTGACTGTTTTTTGTCCCATCAACGGCTTGCGATTGTCGATCCAGCCTCCGGTGATCAGCCTCTTTTTAACGAAGACAAAGCCATTGTTGTAACTGTAAGACAAAAAAATTTTCTTTGAACACATCAATTGTATCACTAATAGTTGTGCTAGTAAAGTAAGGTTGCTTCAATTGTATGAACTAACAAGAATGATATATGGTGTGTGGCACAGGTGAATGGAGAGATTTACAACCATGAAGAGCTAAGGAAGCGCCTTCCCAATCACCAATTCCGAACTGGAAGCGATTGTGATGTCATAGCCCATCTGGTTAGTCTCTTCACCCAAAGATTTTTTGGGTTTTTTTTTTCCTCAAGAACCCGGTGCAACGATCGATTGCAATTCGCCTGAATCATGCGTATACTACACATTACTTGTATGATCAAATTCTTCAATGATTTGCTTTAACTATTAGTTTGGCATGTTTTGATTTATTTATTCAAGTTCAATGTTGTGATTTTGATCTATCTTACAAGGTCCTGTTAAGGCCCATTGGGCCTAACTCTCCTTGAAAACCAGCCGATGTGGGATAATACTAACACTCCCCCTCAACGCCAGGGCTGGAGCCACTCGGCACTCCCCCTCCACGCAGGGCTAGAGCTAACAGACCCGACCCATCCCTGAGACACCCTGCTCTTTATACCATGTTAAGGCCCATTGGGCCTAACTCTCCTTGAAAACCGGCTTACAAGGAGAGGGTTGTCCAAGGCTTATAAACTTCACAAATCCAAAGTGCCTAGGCGATGTGGGATAATACTAACAGGTCCAACAGGTAGTATTGGTTTGGAGTCTGCATTAGAGTTTTTTAGCTGTTTTACCTCTAGTAACTGAATTAATTTTTGGTTATTTGCTTAGTATGAGGAGTATGGGGAAGATTTTGTGGACATGTTGGATGGGATGTTCTCGTTTGTATTGTTGGACACCCGCGATAACAGTTTCATTGTCGCTCGTGATGCAATTGGGATCACCTCCCTCTATATTGGTTGGGGACTAGATGGTAAGTCTCTGATTACTCAGTCTTTAGCTATTTTCCTGTTGCAAATTTGATTATTCATGATCTTATTCGATTATCTACTGCTCTTTCTTGTCAGGATCGATATGGATCGCGTCTGAAATGAAAGGACTGAATGATGATTGTGAACATTTTGAGTGCTTTCCTCCGGGTCACTTGTACTCAAGCAAACAAGGTGGTTTTCGAAGATGGTACAACCCACAGTGGTTCTCGGAGGCTATTCCTTCAACTCCATATGATCCACTAGTTCTGAGACGAGCTTTTGAAAGCGTAAGTTAACAGCCACCTACTCTAAATGCTCGAACTGTTATTAGAGTGGGAGGCAATAAGGCATAAAAATCAAGGCTTGTTATATGGGTCTAACAGGGAATGGACACACAGCCAACAACTCTTTGTTTAGAAAACTAAATCAGAATCATTAACTTGTTATCCCGCCCGAAGCATTTAGAATCTTAAAAGAAAATCACGAATAAACTAGTGATATTACTCATCGTAGAATTTTAAGGCCGAACTCGAATTTTATATAGATGGAGAGTCATTGACAACAAAATGAAGTCCTGTTAATTTGAGTGACCCAACTACAAGTAATTTTGTGGAAGTATTGCTAAGTGATCATATATTCACAGGCTGTGATTAAGAGGCTCATGACTGATGTACCCTTTGGAGTTCTGCTATCGGGGGGTTTGGATTCATCATTAGTCGCATCCATCACGGCTCGCCACTTGGCTGCTACGAAGGCAGCAAAGCAGTGGGGACCTCAACTTCATTCCTTCTGCATTGGCCTAGAGGTTAGTCCTATTTTTCATTATAAGATTTCCGTTATAGTTTTTTGAGGAAATTTTGTTACTGAATAACAGTCTTCACTGTATTTGATCAGGGCTCACCAGACTTGAAGGCAGCAAGAGAGGTTGCAGATTATTTGGGTACCATTCACCATGAGTTTCACTTTACAGTTCAGGTATTCAAAGTAATAATCATCTTTTCGAGTTTGATTAAGCTGTTTGTCTGTTTTTCTTAGTAAAATAAAAAATGTGACAGGATGGAATCGACGCGATTGAAGACGTTATCTACCATATTGAAACGTATGATGTGACTACGATAAGAGCAAGTACTCCTATGTTTCTTTTGGCTCGCAAAATCAAGTCACTAGGAGTAAAGATGGTGATCTCCGGGGAAGGCTCTGACGAGATATTCGGTGGGTACTTGTATTTCCACAAGGCACCAAACAAAGAAGAGTTCCACCATGAAACATGTCACAAGGTACTTGATTTACTATAATGTTCGCCCATCAATTAGAAAATGTTCTACGAGATAATGTAAGGAGAGATAACAAAAGATGATTTTGTTCTTCCAATTTGCAGATAAAGGCTCTCCATCAGTATGATTGTTTGAGAGCTAATAAATCGACTTCTGCTTGGGGGTTGGAAGCTCGGGTGCCATTCTTAGACAAAGAATTCATTAACGTCGCAATGGATATTGATCCTGAGTGGAAGATGGTGCGTCAAAAAGTTGAAATTATTAACTAGAATAGACTAAAGTCTTCTTTTCTTCCCAACAAATCTGTACTAAAACTTGTGATTATTAAATGGGAATTCTCCGATTTTTATCAGATTGATCCGAGTAAGGGACGTATTGAGAAATGGGTTCTCCGGAGGGCCTTTGATGACGAGGAGCATCCATACCTTCCAAAGGTCCAGCAAAATGATCAGTTTCCTAAGTTTTCCTATTCTTTTCTCAATGTAAAAACTAACACAGCCCATTTGTTCTTCTGCAGCATATTCTCTACAGGCAGAAAGAACAGTTCAGTGATGGTGTTGGTTACAGTTGGATTGATGGGCTCAAGGCCCATGCTGCAGATCATGTACTCTCTCTCTCTCTCTCTCTCTCTCTCTCTCTCTCTCTCTCTCTCTCTGTGTTTTCCTGCGCACAAACACATGTATATTGTATCTGTTTGTGTGTGATTTTGGATCTCTTAAATGGATTTATTTCTTCCAGGTGACGGACAAAATGATGATCAATGCGGAGCACATCTTCCCGCATAATACACCCAAAACTAAAGAAGCTTACTACTACAGAATGATTTTTGAAAGGTTCTTCCCACAGGTAATAAAACAGGTTTAACAACAGAAAGTAACAAGTTTTCTCTTGTTCATAACATTGATAAACTTACTTATTTCCCTTTATTTGACTCTGCAGAATTCAGCAAAATTAACAGTCCCAGGAGGTGCAAGTGTGGCTTGCAGCACCGCCAAGGCCATTGAGTGGGACTCTACTTGGTCAAAGAATCTCGACCCATCCGGTAGGGCTGCATTGGGTATTCATGTTTTGGCTTATGACCCAAAAATACCTGGTCCTGTTGCTGTTGGAAAGCTCCCAACTAAAATCATTAACGGAGTTCAAAGGATGGTTGAAGTAGGCGCTCCTAGTCTCACAATCCGAAGCTGAGGTTTCTTTCTATCAATGGAACAACTACTAGTATGTAAGGATTGAAGGTTGTGTGGTGGATTTATGTATATAAGTATTAGTAGGCTAAGCAATGAGTAAGAGAGGTGAAAAATTAAAATTTGTTCTTGTTTCTTTTCTTGGTTACAAGTATGTGTAAAACAGTCGATTCCATGTATCCGGTACACCCGGCAAACACCAATGTATGCAGTCCGAGTTGTGTTTCGGGTCTGCTTTTTGTTCATCTGTTACCACTTTTCCTTGGGTTTTGGCGTAAACAGATGCATGACCATCAATTCGATGCTCTGACATTTGTGTTATGTTGATAAATTGTACTGGGATCTTCATTCTCTGCACTACACTGGCCACAATGTCCATAACCCGTCGATTTAAATCACTTCCCCAGTACTCCAGGAAAGGTCTTGTTTCATTGTAGCATCGGAACCCCTTCTTTTCGTGTCGATCTAGGCTTCTGCAGTGAATGGTTTATTATCAGTGTTGCAGTTATTTGATTTTTTTTTTTTATAAAGGTTAAGGTTAAGATCAGTGTTTCCATCATTTTATCTCACTGTTCTTCAAACCAACAGAAATTAGATGAACCTGATTTTATGCCAAACTAATGTATAGTTTTTGGAGAACTGATTATTTTAACCCAAGTTTGTTGTCAAAAGACCAAAAATGCTCTCCTGCATTTTCTTCTTCTTCAACAAATTGCAGAAGGGAAGTTTGATCCTTTAGCAACATTTTTGGGTTAAAATTGTAAATTTTGAACAACTGAGTTAGTTTAAAATGGGTTAGTTTGGCATAAAACCCCTTTCTGTTATATCAGGTAAATGGCCTGTCTAAAAGAGGTTGTTAGGTGGTTTTCACTATTTATTGCATTTGTTTTTGGCTGAGATATGAAACAGACCCAATATGTGTTGGGGACATTGTAGTGAAGAAGACCCGGGTCTTGTTCGGATCAACGGTAGAGTCGATCCAATTAGCCCATGTCTTCAACCCAATCCTGTAAGCTACTTGTTCCTCCAACTCCTCGAACCCATCTTCCCCATTTGCAAACGAACCCCATCTGTTCTCAATTACATGAAATAGCTTAGAAGAATTCATTTTAGTCTACATCTATTCAAATTTGAATTAGTTTCAGCTGGGTTCAGAGTTGGAACTTACAGTGACTTAATCTTTATACCATTCATCCACCAAATATATGTATTGAAAACAAGGATATCTACTCCTATCCAGTACTGGGCATGTTTAGATACTGAGTCTACTTTCAGTATTCTCTTCCTTGGATCTGCTATAATGTCAAGATCAGAATTGGATTCGATAAGGAATGGTGCCCAGTAAAACTCAATCGTCGAATTGTATTCCTGAAATGAATAGAAATTGTTGATCAGCTTACATTAGTAATTGACTAGCTAGTTTAGTATGTTATATCTGTACCTTGGCTTTAAAGACAGAGTGAGCATGACCACGTCGCATGGACTTCTGGTCTGCCGGTATGACGGATTCAACCAGACAAACAAAAGATTGCCACTGATTTCTCTGTAGGGAATCTCCTACAAACATGAGTCTTTTCCCTTTCAATTTATCAAGAACAACCTGAGGGTCAAACCTGCAAATGAAGTCACATTTTTTCTAGATTTTCAGATACATCATACATACATAAAAGCATGTAGATATGTATATTTGTTTAAGCTAGTAAGCAACCTGGGAAAAATACAATTATCTGGTTGCCATTCCCAGTGACGGTAACCAGAGTCCATCCGTCCATTCTTCACACAAGAAATTTGCTTATCAAGATACTGGCAAGTCCGGTCTGAGTACAGAGGCTTAGACAAATTGTTGAATACCCATCTCCCTTTAGCAAGATCGCACTTGTTTATGAGAAGCTCTTCGTCATCAACATCAATGTTATCGATGTCCTCTGGTACAACTGAACTACCTTTAAGAGTAGAGTACTAAAACATAAGTCATCAACAAGTAGATGTAGTAGTTTTGATAAGAAATGAATCATAATTAAGGTACCTTTTGCAGAGTCATCACTCTTGAGATCACTTGTTATCTTTTTCTGAGGGGTAAGATCATTTGTTATTGTTTCTTGACTAGAACAAGGCTTGTTAAGTTTGAGAATTGAAGTAGAAGAAAGGGAACTGTAATCATCAGTATAGAATAAGCCAATGAAGGCGACTATGAAGAAAACGATAGCGATTATGAAGAGAGGAAGCTTTGCTTGGCCATATCTCATCGTACCGACGAGGAAGAAAGCAGCATTAATTAGCTGAAGAAGGATGAGAGAGAGAGAGAGAGAGAGAGAGAGAGAGAGAGAGAGAGAGAGAGAGAGAGAGAGGATGAAGTTAGTTGTGAGATACAGTTCAAAGAAGTACTGAAGGGGTTATGTTTCAAAAATCAAAATTATAAGGTGGTGAAGGAGTTGGGTTTGGAATTTTTTATGGGCTTTTGAGTAGGAGTGAAGCTAAGGCATGATTTATAAAGTTGGGTGGGTCTGGTGGTCCTTTTGATTCTCTGAATTATGTTTAGAAAGGTAGAATGCTAACATATTCAGGATCTGCCGATCTGGTAGAATGTTAACGTACATATACACATATATATATAGATATTGACAATCCAATCCAACTGCTGCTCATCACTGTCAAACAATATTTGGCCTACCTAACAGATGGGGAAAGGCCAACTATAATAAGGTGCAAATGTGTACATATACAAGTAACAACCCACTAAGTTTTGTTTGGAACATCAACATTTTACCCACAGGGAATCAAACTGAACAGGAACCAGTTTTCTCAGTTCCAGTTCCAGTTCCACATATTTTAGTACTGGACGGATACTAATGTTGATTATCAACTAGGGGTGTGCAGCGGATCGAAACCATTGATTTTGGTTCGATCCACATCCGATCCAATGTATGATTGGATGCTAGGTTTTCAATCTAATCCGATCCACCCAGTGAATTCCATCCAATCCGATCCGACCCAATCAAGATTAGATTGCTTTCGTCAGTTTGGGCTATTGGGCCAAGCCTGTTAAACATATCAATTGGGCCCTTAATATTTATCATATTCTCTATTTATGACCTATAAAATAAAAAAATAATAGTTGGGCCTGGTAAAACTATCACATATTTTCAACTTGGGCCCATAATTACCCTTAGATATTTATAAAAATTACAAATTTAGTTTAGTATATGGGGTAAGTTGATTGGATCGGTTGGATATTGGTTTCGACCACCCGGATCCGCCAACCGATCCACACCTATTGGATTTCAAAAACAACAAACCAATCCGCCCCGACCTCGTCATTGGATCGGTTTTGATCCAACGATGATTGGATTGGATCAGTCGGTTTGGGCGGATCGGATCAGAAATGCACACCCCTATTATCAACGGTTGGATTATGTTCATGTAGGCCTCACACAACAAAACCAAAAAAAAAACCATTTTTGCGGTGAACGTGGATCGAACACGCGACCTTCAGATCTTCAGTCTGACGCTCTCCCAACTGAGCTATCCCCGCTAAGGAATTTATGGGGTGAGAGAGGCTCGAACTCTCGACCTCAGGATCACTCTACTAATAGCTATGAGACCTACGCGCTAGCCAACTGCGCCACCACCCCTTTGGTGAAAAGTTATCATACAAATAAACATGTGGACAAAGGTACATGCTATAAGGAAGTTTGATACGGAATGAAAGTGATGTTTTACACTGTACTAGGTATAACCTAAGTAACCAGAGCGCGGGTCGGAGCGGGAACGAAAGTGGGAGCGGGAGCGTCGGAGCGGCCGATTAAAAAATGTTCTTAGTTCTAAAATACCTTCGGAGCGAGAGCGTAGTTCGGAGCGGGAGCGCGAGGTTTCAGAGCGGGAGCGTCACCCCTATACCAAGGTTTTGGTTACTAAGGGTATAACCTCGTGCCTCCGCCGCAGGGCCATATCGCATTTTCCTCCTCTATGCGCGTGTGATTCGTAAAATAGTTGTCCTTCCTCCCTACACGCGCTCCGTGCGCATTCCCACACCACCACCGGATCCACCCCCTGCGACTCAAAAAAGGGTATTCCAGTCATTTAGCTATTCATTTAAGTGGAATAAAGATTGTGAAAATTAATTGTCTATTATCTCCAACACCACCGAATCCACTCCACGCGACTCCACTGTCAAATGTACATCAAGTGTAGATAAATAACTATGGTCACGGAACACATTCGGTATTTCGTAAAAGAACATAAGGCTATTTTGGTCATTTACTATGGCCACTGGACACATCTGGTATTTCTTAAAGGGTAAAGGACAAATTTGTCTAAAAAATCTTAATGGGTCAAGGACAAACTTGTCTATTTACAAAAGTGAATGAGTTGAATAAGTCGTAGCCGTCGGATGAATTAAGTAGATCATCATTAATAAGACGTAGCCTTCGGATGGATTAAGTGGATCGTCATTAAAATTGTGAGTAGGGCTCTTTCAGTAACTCAACATAACTTGATGGATTGATATAGAGCCGTTGATGGGGAATAAAAAAAGATTCCTTCTTATGTTTTATTCATTGATGGCTATACATAAAAAGAAACTATCCTGTTTCAGTCGTTGATGGCTACACATAAATAGATCCCATCCTATTTTAATATATAGATATTGACTCATTTATAGTTAGTGCATTATGAAAAAAAATTAGTAATAAGGTATTTAATGTGAGTTATTTATTTATTTTCACTAGGCAATAAAAAAATTTTAATTTAAAAGAGAAGCTGCCCTACAGACTTTTACTCGACCCTGCTAAGTACACCGTGAATATTCACAAATGCGAAAATTCACCTTCATCGTGTGTTTGTAGGTGATTGATGATGGCATCTACTAAAAAATATTGATGTGATTTGCAATGGGCTTACAAAATAAACGATCTAAAATTATTTATTTATTTTTTCTAATTCATAGAATTTTAATTAGCACCTACAAGAACCGTGAATTTTTCCATTTGCGAAATATACACAGTTTACTAATCAAGGTCGAGGTTGCAAATTTTAGCTTTTCTATT
The DNA here is from genome assembly GCA_002174775.1 of Macleaya cordata. Lineage (NCBI taxonomy): Eukaryota > Viridiplantae > Streptophyta > Magnoliopsida > Ranunculales > Papaveraceae > Macleaya > Macleaya cordata. The sequence continues at coordinate 429,312 of MVGT01004544.1, read as the reverse complement.
TGGGGGAACGATGGTTTAGTCTCATTTGAGGGGTAATAAGTATGTTTACCCCTATAAAAGAAAATAAGAGATTTATTTATTTATAACTTAATATAAATCATTTATTTATTTCAAGTGCCTCACTCAGAAAAAATTTCTGACTAAACAAACTGCACTCACCCAATCGCCTATCCCAACTCGAAGAAGAAGAAAAAAAAATTATAAGAAAATTTATAAGGGGTAATTCAGGAAGCTGGGCAAAAATAATTTCATCAAACTTTCGAAATTAAAAGGAATTTATTTTGAGAAAACGACGAAATAGTCCTTTGTTTAAAACATCTTTTGGTGACTTCTTTTTTACTGTTTAGTCATTTTTTTAACAAATAACAACCATTTACTCTTTTGCTAAAACTCGTATGATTGTTTTACTTGTGATTATTATCATTTTTACCTTTCTTTTTTTAAAAAAAAAGTGAACAGCTATAGAGAGAAAAAGTTTGTTATTTTTTATTTTAAATCTTTAAAATGCTATATCTTCTAAACCATAAATCAGATTTTGATAAAATTTATATTTTTGAAAAGCTTTCGAAGAGATCTTCAAAATTAGACCTGACAATAATACTTTTTTTCAAATTTTTTTTTGAAAGACATGCAAATCTAAATTTGCATACTTTAAAGTGTTTCCAGAGTTATTGCATATATACATATAATTCTATGCAAAACACAATTTGCATACATTCAAATGTCTTCATAGTGTGTTTGCAAGCATATAAACCTTTGCAAAAATTATTTTGCATGTATTTTAGTATATGCAAAATTGTTTTTGCATGCATTTAAATGTCTTAATAGTGTGTTTGCAAGCATATAAACGTTTGCAAAAACTATTTTGTATGTATTTGAGTGGATGCAAGTTGTATTTTGCACCTATTTAAATGTCTTCATAGTGTGGATGCAAATTGTGTTTTGCATGCATATAAATGGATGCAAATTGTGTGGCTGTATTTTTTAAGAAAAAATACAGATCAAAAGCTATAAATGTTGTTTTAAACCTAAATCTTTATAAAACCATTCAAAATTTATCAATTCTTTTGTTTAAAGTCATGCAAAATAGTTTTGCAAAACACATTTTGCATATTTCGTAATACAATTTTTTTTAAGAAAAGAATATTATTGACTAGTCTCATTTTAAATATCTCAATTGAAGATTTTCAAAAATATAGTTTTTACGAAAAACTGATTTGTATTTTAAAAGTTATATCATTTTTTATTTCAAAAATAAAATAAAAAGTTAGTTGGTGCTTCATGCTTGTGTATTTATTGTTGGAGTATTTTTGTCCAGCAAAATACACATGTATAGTTTTTCACTTTTTTGGACTAAACTGTTATAATATTTTTAGCTGGGATTGAACCATCATATTAACCCTCAAATAGGACTCAACCGTAGTTCCCCATTTATTTTTCAATTAGAAAATATTACACCAGGCCAAATCAGACATTCGGTAGAATTTGCGTACCGTATTTTAGTTGTTTGAAGAATTGCTAGAGTAACGGTTGGTGTTAAATCATGAGTAGTGAGTACCTACTACCTACTTGCACAAAGAGAGAGGGGTACAATGCGCACCCTCTACAGTAAGCAAATCAAGTTTAATAAACTACAATACCCAATATAAAAAGAAAATAAAATTAAAAGAACATTGCAGCATAGAACAATTGGTTCCATGTATCAGGTAGGCCCGGTAGACACCAATGGCTACAATCTGATGAATGGTCAGGATTCGCTCTCTGTTCCGGACTCAGATTTCCGCTGTAGATCGATGGGTGCCCATCTTTTCGGAGCTCTGAAAGCATTGTTATGTCGAGGAGATACGTAGGAGTTTTCATATCTCTAATCACAGATTGAATTACGTTCATCTGATCTGGGTAGGGCCCAGGGTATGTCTCTCCACTTACTGGTGCCGTTTCACCGTAACAAGTCTTTGTTCCTGAATCAGCATTCCACTCGGTAGGCCTACGGTAGTACAAGATGAAGCACGGGATCATTATCCCCATAGTAGATATGAATTTGACTCATAATAAGTTGGGCCTTATGGACCAAATCTTTGACAGAGTTTGAATATTTAAACCCGACTTAATTATGATCAGATCTAGTTAAAACGGAGTCAGATGATTTATGCTTATAAGTCGGTGTTTGTTTTTAACTGAAAACTGATTCGACTCGAGTCAGATTTCAAATGAAAATTCAGACGACTCAAATTTAAATGCTTAAAAAAACAAACAAACACTACCTGGTCCACCTCAGTAAAGTGACGGCTAGAGTGGGATCCACATTTAGGACCCACTGTGAGGATGCACTTCTACGAGACACTATGACTCCCATGTGTTCGAGTTATCTACTTCGGCAATTTAAGTGATTTAAATCATTTTTTTTTGAGTGAAAACTAGATTAAATAAAATAGAGAGAATAAGTGATTTAAATCATTATGTTCTAAAATGTGTAAACGTGAAATTCACTTAACAAATTTGTGCACCTGAAACTCATATGATATATATATAGTGCACGTGCGTTCACAATTATTTACCCTTAAATTATACTTAAAGAAATACATTAAAAGAGTAACATTCTACTTTTCTTATCAACATTATCTTTACCCTTACATGTTGTTTTGTAACGACTTATCGGTCAACTTAGGGATTATTCAACAGTCAATTTTGATCAATATGATGAATATTGTTGCAAAATTCAATCTTTTGGTCATCTTTATACGGCTACACATGCAGGTGTAAATGGAATATAAGAATAAACTAGATAAAAGTGAAACATATTAAACGTTTTAGAATGTGGGTAGAAATATCTAACCTATTTATTCTCTAGTGGTTATGATGCAATAGCAAATGTCAATTGTTACTTATTCAAATATAGAGCTGTGAAAACATATGACAAATAAACATTAATATCAAATATTGTCATTCCAATAAAATTGATTGATACGAAAGTAATTAAGCACACACGCTCAATAATTGTTGATATAGAGTACTTAAACACTCTGAATTATACAATCATCGAACATTTTTCAGAATAATTTCATGCAACTAGAATTTAAACTCAATTTTGTGTTCTTAACAGGAGCATAAGATACTTAGGGCAAGTCTAGTGGGGAAGGTGCGACTGTTTGATCAACTAATTTTTGGTCTCTAGTAGACCCCTTTAATCCCTTAAAATGGATCTCTCTCCATTAGAATAGGGATCATCACTCATCCTTTTTTCTATTTTCACTCTTCTTTTTATCTTTCTCAAATGATTATATCTCCTCTCTTTTTCCTGCCCTAAAAATTTAAGGGATCCATTTTGCCATATTCCACTAAACTTAACCTAGCTAAGAGCATCTCCAATGCAAATGTGCTTTGCTTCCTATGTGGCATGGGTCTCAAGACATCCTCTTGAGACATGCTTCCTATGTGGAGAAAAAAGTTCCATAATTTATATTAAAAAGAAAAATGCATCTCCAATGCAAATGTAATTTGGTTGTTAATTTTGCCTATGTAGTATTTAATTAATTAAATATTTTATTTTTTTAGTTGTAAAAAAAGAAAAAAAATGAAATCTTTAATGAGATTTGGTAAAAAAAGAGGAGAGAGGATAATATATTTAACTGAATTTGCTAACTAAGATGAGAAGATATCCTCTTGGTGAACCTCTAGAACAAAAGGTTGGACTAGAGGATGTCTTCCCAACTACCTACCACATCATTTTCACATTAGATGAGCACATTTGCATTGGAGATGATTTTAAAAATAAAAAATGTACTTCTTACGTGGCACACCACTTTTAAGCAGACCATATTTCCATTGGAGAGGCTCTAAACTAGTTTTGCACTTGCAAATTCACACTAAAATACCTAACCACATTCATTGGTTTCTCTCTCCTCTAAACTAAATCGGTTCCATCTAATGGGACCAAGACACCTCGTAATGGTCAACATCCAGCACATAATCACATGTTGATGTTTAATTAGGCTGCTAGCGTAAATTTAGGGTGATTAGTAGTAATGCTAATCATAATCTCTCAAAACAAAAAAGGATTTTGTCGCGTTTTGGAATTTTTCCTTCCCATTTTTCTGAAATTTAAATGTCACCGACACAGATTAATGAAAATATGTTTTTTATCCACCAAACTTTATTATTAATAAAAGCACTTTTTCACTTTATTATACTGAAAAACAAAAAGATTAACAAAATGACAAAAGTACCCCTATTAATGCTACAAAGTTACATGTACCTTATAAGAAGGAATCTTAAAAAGATTCGAAACTGAATATAACTGAAGGACGGGAAATAAACACGTCCCCATAGTCAAGGGCATTTCTGGAAGAGGAAACTGCTACTTCTTTTAGTCCGTGAGACATCACGGATACACAGTATCTTACTGATAGTTACAGGTCGCGACCCTCAGTTAAAACAAAAAGTGTATTTCTTCCAAACACCCCCCTAGAACTTCAAGTAATTACTTTGTACATCCATCAATTTTCAGACTTTTAACTCTAAAATAGAATTGGAAACTGATATTTGAACCCATTATTTTACTAATTCAGCCGACTACATTGTTCCAGTTTGTGTCCGTTTGATAGACTCGATAATACAAAATAATTTGTTTGTCATATAAAACTGATAACACCATCACAAAGTTGATTTGTCGAATTTAAAGGACTAACAAGTCATTCAGTCAATTCATTTTGTATTAATTAAGACGAATAAATGAATTAAATTAATAAAAAGTGGGCTGAATTATTTGTCTTAAACAAAATTAAATACTTTCTAATGTTAATTTGATCATTTTGATTCAACATTTAATTAATTTATTTCGTTATAAAATTAAGTATATTAGAGAAAATATGAATGAATGATGTGAAAGGAATGTAGACGTAAGTTTTAGAGAGAGAAAAAGATATAGACTTAGGAAAACTTACTTGTAGTGGGTAGGAGAGACGCCTTGGAAGAAAACCTTAGTCCTTGTTTTGTCAATATTTGTGTCAACCCACCTAGCCCAAGTTCTCATACCTCTCTCAAACGCAACCAAACGATCCATGTCTTGATAAATTGAACCTCCTGATTCCATAACATCCCACCTATATATATATATACAAAAAATCAAATCAAAATTTTACTTAAAATTCTCTAGTTAATTACTACAAAAATTAAATTAAAATTTTACTTAAATTCTCTAATTTACTACTAAATTACATTAATTAATATAAGATTAACAAGACCGTATATATGTATGTATACCCTTGAAGCTGTCCTTTGTGAGTCCACCAATGCCCGGAATTAAACGATAGAACGTCGACGCCTTTCCAAACGTTCCCACTGTCGGAAATGTCATCTAGTCGTAGAATTCGTTTCCCTTGTACCAAATCGATATCGACTAGATACGGTGTTCGGTAGAATGATACGGTGACACCGTATTCCTATAATAATGTAATTAATTTATGAAGCTAATTAATTAATAAGTTATTAATTAAGAAACTATATAAATTAATCAAATTATTACTGCAAATATTGAATTATAATTACTTACCACAAACTTAAATGATGATAGAGGATCATGTTTGATTATTTGAGTCGGAGATTGAGGTATCGCCGCTGAAATCATGCACATCAACGACTGCCATTGGTTAAGACCGAGCGAATCCCCGACGAACATCACAGATTTACCTCTCATTTTTAATAGAAAATCAAGGCCATTGAACCTATAATTAACTCAAATTATGGGTTATAATGAATAAAAAGAGGCTTTAAATTTAAATATGTAAAGAGAGAAGAACCAATTAAATGTAAAATGGATTACCTTGGGAGCTCACAACTGGTGGGTTTCCATCTATATCTCAAATAATTGGAGTCAGGTCGACCATAGAATTGGCAATTGAATTCAGGATCAATGATGGGACAATTTGATGACTGGTAAATTGGGTATGTATCATCTTGAACCCAACTCCCTGAAAACAAGTTACAAGTTGTTTGATTGGCTCCTATAACTGGTTTTTTCTTGTGGGTCTTTTGTTTATCCTTCAAAATTACTAGTTTATCAGCTGATGAAACTAATTGTGCTTCAAACAATATCAAAATACATAAAGCAACAACTTTACAAACACCAAAAAGAGCCATTAAAGATAAGAGATAGAAGAAAAAGAGTTGCAGAGAGAAGACAGGGGAGGAGAGAGAAAGCTAGAGAAAGAGAAATCTAGAGAGAGAGAGAGAGAAATTGTTATGGAAGAGGAGCTAGCTAGGGTGGGTAATTTGTTTTGATGTGGTACATGTGAGGAAGGGCAAGCTAGCTAAGATGGTTCATGTGACTATTTATAAATATAAAAATTGGAGGGTTTCATGAAGTATGAATTGAGTGGTGAGTCACGAGTGTAGTTTTTTTTTCTTCAATAAGGGGGGTGTCTAAATCAAGTGGCCTTTTTGGAGTTTGATGAATTTTTATTTGTCATGAACACTAAAATACAATGAAGATTGTTTTCTTTGACAAAGGAGAAGGAAGATGAAGATGAGAGGAAAAATACAAAAGAGAGAAAATTTAATAAGCTGAGTGATCACTTTTTCTATATGGGGGGGCCATGGAGAGCTGGTCATTGACTCTTGAATGTCTGTGCATTGGCTGAGCAGAGTTGACAAGTTGAGTCTGGTCAGTCAGCTGGTCACCACTCACTACTAGCCACAAATATAAATTGATAGATATGTAGGTGATGTTGTCTAAAATATCCAAAGTTTGATATATATTATATATGCATGGGAAAGACCATCTAGCTAGCAGAACAGGTTAACTTTATTCTTATACATTTGTTCTAGTCTTAGTAACCTGAGCTCGAGAGAACTTCAAAGCGTCCAATAAAAAAATGTTGCATTAGCTTCAGAAAACCTCTGAAGCAAAATCAAATTGTGTTGATAAGACCCTATCAAATCGTGAATCAGAACAGGTTAACTTATTCTTATGCATTTGTTCTAGTCTTAGTCTTAGTAACCAGAGCATTTGTTCTAGTCTTAGTCTTAGTAACTAGAGCTCTGAGCGAGAAAACGTCAAAGCGTCCAATGAAAAAATGTTGCATTAGCTTTAGAAAACCTCCATAGCAAAATCGCGCGGAGCCGCTTGAGTCTTATTGAGATTATCAAATTGTGTTGATAAGACACTATCCAAATTGTGAATCAGTACTACTCAAATTGACTTGGCCTGATCAACTCGGTCTAGTTTTTTTTTTTCTCTATCTGTCAAATGGGTCAAATCTAGTCGAATTTGACTTGACTTGATTCAACTTCTGTGTATTAGATCAGATTTTGCTCTTGTGATTAGTTAGTTAAAAGATTGATATGTGAAGGTGATGTGTTATTTGTAATACCTTAAAATTCTTCATAAAAACCTAGAGATAACTAAGCTACTCTTTTACCCTTGACATTTTACTAGAAGAGTTGGTTTTGAAGGGTAAAAAAATTGTAGTCTCTCAAGATTTTGGTATGCTATAAATAGATGATGATGGCCCTCTCTTATTATCATATAAAGAGCAAACAGAATTGGATTAGAATCAAAATATCTAATCATCTAATATAAGACTTACTTCTCTTGCATAACATCTGACCTCCCACTATAATGAAATTAGGTAACAACTATTATTGGAAATCATACAAGCTTTTACTCTGAAGCTTATCCTAAACTGGACCCATCAAAATCATAGCCAACTACTAGTTTGCTAGTTGCCTATTTTTTTAAACATTTATATCTCTTTTATTCACCATAGTTAGGTTCTATAATTCTTTTGTATACCATAATTAGGGTATATAATTTGGTATTCTAAACATGTGGGGTCCCTATAGCTTCATGGACATCTAATAGTGCACTTTCTGTTTTTCCTTTTTATTTTTTTATTTAGACTTTTTTGCTTAAATGGTTGGTGGTGCGATTTTCAAAAGTTGAAGGCTCATCATAATTGAATTCCAGTCTCCCAACTTTATTTTGTTGAGTGATGAGAAAGGAATACTAGTCATCAAGAGATGGAAGAAAATATTCTTTAAACTCTCTTCTAAAATTGTTTTTTTTTGAAGAAAAGAAATTGTTCTTTGCTTTCCTTCACAAAAATATTAGAGAATATTATCTTTTTCATCTTTTGTATCCTTAATTTAATTGTATAAACTAACTCTAGTGATAGTCAATTCAAAGAACCAAGACTATTCATTTTGTGGCCATAATCAAGAGTGCCCTTAAACACACAAACTTACATTAAAAAAAATTGAAGAAATCTTTTTAAGATTTAACTATTTTGATTTTAAACCAACGTTGCGCATCTAAGTGGTTTAGCACGAAAATTTTCAAATATAACCACGTGATTTATTATTGGGCCCACATACTATAAAAAATGGGTCTTACACGTTCCAACTCAGGTCTTAGAAGATGAAGATTCCTAAACAGTTTATGAGTTAAAAAAAATCATAAAAGAACAATAAGTTTTAGTGAAGGCTACATTTTACGAGAGGAACAATAAAACCTTGTTGTAGATATAACAAAACATTTAACAAGAAACCTGGATCTAAAAGTCCAAATTATACATTGGATTTTCAAAGTACAGTAGCTAGGGCTCATTTATTAAGTCTGCGTGCCCAGGGGGATGAGGGGAATGAATGTTTCACGGTAAGATGCAAAAGACAACAACTTCGGTTGCGAAAGTAATTTACGTAGTGCAACATACGTATAATCCGTGCCCAAGGGTGGAGCAACGTTGGGGCCTGTGGGAGCACAGCTGCGGAGGAACATAAAGAGTGGCAGTCGGGCCCACAACTAGGTTAGAAAGAGGACTTATGGTTGAGCAAAAGCTATCAAATGGTTATGAACTGATGATGGATGGTCCTAGCTTCTAACTGACTCCATTATTTTGGTTACCAACCAAAAACACCAATTTTAAGGAAATTGGAAAACATAATGTGGACTGTCTTTGACAAGGATCGGAAACAGAATGAACCTTGTGTTCAAACAGAGCATTACTGGACCCCGCCGCAAGCTAATGTGATAAGAGCCTCTCTAGCCTAGTGGGCCCCCCCCCCCATTTAGGGCTTGGATAAGAGTCAGATTGGGTCTTCTACTATATTGGAATAGGTCCCAGATAACAACACCCCTGATTCAATTATCCAAATCAGACGGACCACTGCCAGCCGTCCTATATTTGAGTATTTTTCAGCTCTGCACATCGATTACTTACTTTACACCTCTTTGAAAAAAATTCAAGAAAAATGTCTCATTTATCCTTTTTCAAACTCTTGCATGGTAGATTTTATATCTTTTAGGATTATACTACTACCAACTGTAAATTAGCCACAAAAATTAAGCCATCTTCAACCTCTCCCCCATTTGCATTTGCAGCATCTTCAAAATAAATATGATATACATACAGATAACAGACAGGATTAATGCTCTGTCGAATTCCATAACTATTTGAAGCTTTTCTGTGAGAACAGAAACAAGTCTCCATAACTTTACATTACACCTTCCTCCTCTTCCCAACAACTACTGTACAAATAGAAACTTTTGGTCCTAAACCCAAGCTCCTATACAAAAAAAAACTCCTCTCCCCCTATTGTCACTACAAAAATGGAACTTTACACCCCGTCCAACTAATAATCAGGTTAGATCAGTGGCCGAAACGCAACTAGCTCAACGAAAACCTCGTGTAACAGCCCTTACCAATGACACCCACATCTTCCATCTCAAAAAAATCCTATCTCTTTACATTCTAGATCAGTCAAGTCAATCAGTCAGTGTTGCTAGTGGACCTGAAATGTTAACTCAGGTCTAACTGGCCTATATCCTCCTTCGCTTATAGTACTTAACACAGCATCCCCTCTCTTCCTTCTGCTTTTTATCAGAACCTTCTAACGAGCCCTTCCCAGTGATATCACTATTTTGCCGGTTCTGTTCAGACTCATCCAGTATAGTCACCTGTGAGCATGACAAAAGAATTAGAACCACTGGTAATAAAATGCGGTGTTTACAAACCAAGTTATACGAGTTTCCATTCTTGAGGGGAAGCATACCACATCGAGAGGTGGTGCCGTCACAACCGAGTCAGTACCATTTTCTACGGCAACGCTGGAAAAAGGACAAATGTGAGGAGCATAAACAATAAAACTTTACTAGCTCATAAAAACAAGAGGCCTAAGCTACATAACAACAAAATCCCAAAAACAACGTATGAAATAGCATAGTTTTTGACACACTAACACATCCGATATGGATCCTGGATTCTGGATCAGACCAAATATGGTGATCACAGATTGTGATCTGAATCCACCCGGATAGATTCCAATTCTGTTCACCATTCCTAATGCGGTTGAACAAAATCCAAAAAGAGTAAAAATGAACTGACCTCGTTATCAAAACAGCTAATTGCAGTTGTAGGTTTTCTTCACCCACGTTAAGACTAGTGAACAAAATTGGAAGTTATGGTATGTGTTCCATTACACAGATTACGTAAAGATTGTTGGATAGTCAAAAAGGTCTACGGTAAACCTTTAAAAAAGTTTATAGATTGGATGATTATAATCATTCAACCAAAACTTGTTTGGGCAACAAAAGCATAGTTGGTAAAAAATCCATTTACGACTCATTTTCTTCAGGAGAAAACAGTATTTTCATATTTTGAACTCCAATGCAAAGATCAGCAAACAATAACTTCTGTCAGATAAGACAGTTTCATCAATTTTGTCTCATTGGCAACAACATTTATTTTATCAATACACTTCAATGTTTAATATGAGAGTTTTCAAGTATATTAACTCATAGTAATAATATAATGTTTCACATCTTTTAGACACTCATCTTGGGTCAGTGCCACAATATTACACAAAACATGATTAAATCTACAACTTATTCATCAAATCTTACTTAACTAAATTACTTTACATATTCGATGTTTCTTAGTCCATTTCTTCCGACTATAGAATCAAATTGAAAAAAGAATTTTTACACAGTTTCATGTTCTGTACTTTTTGAAAGTTTTTCAGTTTTCTTATTTTAAATTTTCACTCTGGATTTTGGAGAGGAAGACATCAATTTATCGCTGCATAATGTGTTACCAAGTACAGTTAGATTTCTCCCTTTGCCAACGTGTCTTTTCTGATATGAGGTGAGAGAATGGGTTTATATCTACCCAAAGAAAACCTGAAATTCGTAACTTGTATATAGATTTCAAAAAGAAAAATAGAGAGACTGAGAATTGAAAGCATACTGTACTGGTTGTTGCTCCACAATTTGACTGTGCTCAACTTGTTCTGCTTCAATTACTTCACAAATGATACTGTGCCTGTTCATATCAATATTCTCTTTACTTTGACTGAGCTCATTTAGAAGTTTAGGTTGGTTCCCTGATAAATTTGCAAAAAGTAACATAACGAGTAAGCGCTATGAATTGAGAAGAGAATGAAGCTTGTTCTTCCCGGAAGGGCAAAAAGTACACACCTCTTGGTTTTGTTGATTTCACAGCAGGTGCCGTCCTTAAGATTTTTTGGCACATCGTAGTGTCCTGGAAATCCAGGAAAGTGTACTCTAGAAACTCCAATCTCTCAGAATTTGTCATCTTGGAGAATCCAAAGGAAGTCGTCCATGTGTGTAGCACTTGAGGAACAGCTGGCAAAAGCAGCCTCTCCACTTCTAACTCTCTGAGCTCCTGATCAACAAAGGAGAGAAACAAAGTGAGACATATTTTTCTTTTCTCTTTTTTAGGTTTAAGAAAAGGAATGCCAAGATTAGAAATGCAGACATATCTTATCAACATCCATGAATGATAAATCATAGATTGAACTGCTAAATCGGAAAAATAGGGTGCTATCACATTATATACCTTTGTATCGGCTAAGTCCAAGAAAAGATGTTTACCAGAATATTAATTATCTAAAACCAGTGAGCCTCAGATGATAGTCATGGTGTAATGGTCGTAGGTTAAGTACTTGACTTTCCGCTCCTTATCATTTGGTGTACACATAGGGTACTTAACATTTGGAATCAAAGCCACACACACGTCCAGAGTTTGACTCATGGAAGGGGTGGGGTGACCTTTAGGCTGTATTATGTATGGTCATAGTGGCATTGCCTTAATACTGGTCATTGGGTGAAGCCACCTGCATGGAAAGGGCTTCAAGAAATTACCTTTTCGAGAGCATCAAATAAAATGCGGCACATCCCCTGTCGACGATATTGGACACATGTACCAACAAGTGGTACTTCCGCAACCTTTTCACCATGTACCCTAAAAATATATATAAGATCAGTGAACCAGATTGTAAATTACGACTATTAATATTAGAATTATGATATAGAATAGCATACCTAACTGTAGCGACGGAGATCAGTTCATCTTCCCTCTCCAAAAGCAGAGTGTAAAATCCCCGAAAGTTCAGCCGGTTCAGCTCCGACCTGCAAGATTCTCAGAAATTAGAAGCATATATAAAAGCAACGACTCTGGAGAGGAAGAGGCAAATACAACGTAACGATTTTAACACAGAATAGCTAATTAATGAAATGTAAATTTACCAAGGAAGAAAAAGAAGGATGAAACCAGTTCAAACTAGCATCCTGGCCATTAATAACTGTGACCAAAGAAAGCGTAGCAGGTTGCTAATAGATCTACCACTATCACAAGATAGTAAAATACACCTTCTCACAAGCAGACTCACCCTACCGCCACCACCAGAGAAGGATAGCATTCACAAAATATATTGTCTATTGGCATCATGTGGCCAATTAAAAGTGCTGATAAGACCAAACCTAGTCTAGTAAAAAAAAAAAAAAAAATCTTCTAAATTTGAAGGATCTGCAGAGTTGGTAACTTTGAAAAACTTTATGGTCTTTGGCCTACCTGTACTAGTTCTTCATTTACACAACACCCTAAGCTTCAAATATCATCGACAGGTAATCAAGAATTATATATTCAGTTATAGCTAACTTTCTTTCCCCATATAAAAAGAAGAAAAAACAGAAAAGAAAATAAGCCTTACTTTTCTCTCCAAGGTCTATCACATATTTGAGAGTGAAGGCATTACATTCCCTATTTCAATTCCCCTCAAGCAAAAGCAAGTCAATCGTTTTACATTCATAAACTTATATACTACAAAGGCAGAATAAGAAACATGTAGAATTCCCTAGGAAAAAAAATTATCAAGCTTTGTAGTGGGGAAGAAAAGGGGGCCTTACGTATTATTGAAAAGAACATCTTTGATAAGATCTCTCCTGGTGTGTGGTTCTTTAATGGGCTCGAAACACTCATGCATTAAACCAAGTGCTACATTGAGCTTGCTCTGATGCTCTGTCATGGCCTCAATATCAGATGCACCAGAATAATGATAAACATCATTCGTGGATTTCAAAATAGTCCATGATAAATTATCCACACCCAACGGAACTGATTTTCCCAAAAGTTTATGGAGACCTTCAAATATCTGCAAAGTACAATAAAAAATATGACCCACTAAATAATGATGTAAAAATGCTTACCAAAATCATCCAAACAAAAATCGTTACAGTACATCAACTGAAGGGATGTTGACCAAGTCCGATAAAAAAAATTGTTGACTGAATTGACAAAATCAACATTGTTTTTTTTGAACCAGTAACAAAATCAACATCATTGACTTTCTTTGTAACATAACACTGTAATATAGCAGCATTTGCAAAGCCAAATGAAACATCTTGTGGGACGTTCTTGATGCAGAATGGAGAAGCCCATTCTTCTTTCTGATCAGTAGAAGGACTCTATATAGATGAAAAACTAGATTTTGCCACACAAAACCATTTAAAAATAATGGAACTACATCAAAAGAAAAGGACTTAGAAACTATACACTGTTAGTCATGCTCCTCCACCTACCAACCATTATTTGGTCCAATTCAATAATTTTTAGATCTCCAGTATACAGATAATGTAGTTTATAAAAATAACTCCCATACGTTGGAAGTTCGGCTCAAACACATACCATCTAAGTCGGATCAGTCTCATAATTCTGAGAGGCTCTGACAGCGAGCTTTAGCTCTATTATACAAGTAAAACACAAGGTGGTGACAGATGCATAAGCCATTGTACACCCAATTAGTGTATGTTCAACAGATGTCAGATGCACATGTAAATCAGAACTTGTATGTGAATTGAATTTTTTCCTTGAAGGCAAAAGTAATAAGTTTTTTGTTTTTAATACCTATTCACAGATTGATTTTTTTTTCTGTCAGAAATCAATACACTCACGAAACATGTTGCTCTTTGTAACTTTTTTAGTTATTAATACATTCTTTATTCTTCCCCCCTTCAAAAAAAAATATGGCCCAACATGCAAAAAAACAATTGACAAAGAGTTTCAGGACAAATTTGGAGTACCTTTCGACATTTTTCACTGCAAAACCAATTACTTTCCGCGTAACGTTCTGGCTTCTCCGATCCTCTCATCCTAATGCACCCCTCGTGATCTACAGAAGATTTGGAAGTATATTTTAAACATTCTTTCTAAACAGAACAGAAATATTTCAAACACTTTGACACACAAATACACAAGCTTTGGCTACACACAACTAAGTATTTAACTTACATTCACGATTGCATTGATCACAGCATAGAACTGTCTTTTCAGTGCACTGTTCAAAGTCTCCATGAAACTCGCTCTGGCCACATATGCCACATCGGCAAGATGGGCAGAACCATTTTCCATCCGGCAAATCCTAAATAGCATCAAGGTTTTTTGTTTAATCCAATCTTAAAACTCAACATATTCAATTATAGATATAAATACCAGAACTTTGAATTGAAGTAGACACGCAAAACGAGGAACATACCTCTAAACCAAGGCAACTTAAATGAAATGAAGATGGGCATTGATCACACAACACTAACGTACCCCCATAGTGACAAACAGAGCATATATAGTCATTCTTTTTGTGCACCTGATTGCTTTTGATTCTCTCACATGGTTCTATTGTGAAGCAACTTCGCTTATTTTCCTGTACCACTTGCTGCTGGCAATCTAACAGGGACCTTCCATCTTCCAAAAAAATCCTGGCAGATGGCCGGTGAAGCTTGCTACCAGCATGAGCTTCAAAGCCAGACAAACCGAAAACTTTTTGGCAACAATTGCACTTAATCCCGTCACGTGTTATCCTCCCTTCCGCCAATGGGTGATCATCTTTTCTCCTCAAATAACGTACTTTTGCCCTTGGCAAAACCACATTACTTTCTATTAACCAAGAGAGAACAGTTCGAGGGGTGTGATGTGCAGGACTTTGTACCACAACCTGCCGTGCTCTTTTGCTTGACCGTAGAACACGGGTTGGGTAGCTGCTGTCCAATTGAAATCCAGATCCCTTTTTTTTCTTCAGTTTTCTATAGTATGAAGTTGTAGTGGCTTTTCCATTTTGTCTACTATGCAAGTGGGCATTTTCTTGACTAAGAGGGAATGAGCTGTCCTTTCGGCTCCTCAGGTGTACTCTAGGTGCCTTTTCCTTTATATTAGCAACTTCGAGATTTTCTTTTGACTGTGATGAGCCAGATGACTCGGTATAACCCTTTGCAAACTGCCCCTTTATTGGCAGTGCATTTTGAACGACTTCGGTGGGCATTATTGCAGAATAGAACTTATAACCAGTGGATGAGCCCATAGAACTCGTTACTCCCGTACTCTTAGAAAATCCTTCTTCCATACATCCCTCACAAGCTGTCGAAAGAGAAATATAACACTTCTTAGTTGGAGAAGCGTAACGAAGCTCACGCCTGTTTTGCTTCTTGACATAGAAGATATTCCAACCGAGAGCTAAGAGGTGCTTCCTTGCTTTCTGACGTAAGAGCGTAGCAGTTTCACCATTGATGCCCTTCTTACTCCCCTTTTGAAGCTCATAATAATCTCTCAGAGCTTGAGGGCAATATTCAGGTTCGCCAACCAATTCATCAGAAATGGGAATAATGGGTAATTTCCTTTTGGAAATGCCTGATTCCAGAAGTTCCACACAAGGAGAACAGCCTTGATCTTTTTCAATATTATTAAAAAAAGGAACCTGTTGGGGACTGGAATTCAACTGATTAACAGGTGCATCAACCCTTGCAGTTTCGTGGCCATTTCGGGAGCATGAAGTGTGAACATTACTTGCAGTTTGTATCAACTTGCATACCTTACGAAGAGAATACTCGGTCTTCCCCTCAGGTGATGTGTAACGGAATCTAAACATGGTACCTCTTTTGCTGTTTGATCGGCTAAAGATGGAATCTTTTAGCCTCTCAATCTTCCAACCTAGATAAGATAGATGCATCCTAGCTTGTAATACTAAGTTATTTTTACAAAAAATTACATCTTTTTTTGATTCCATTAAATAATTCACCAGTGCTTCAGGGCAGAATTCAGCTCTAGGAAGTATGTCAGAGCCTGCAGGTAACCATATTCTTTTATCGCTCCGTCGCGAACGTGTAGGCTTATCAATGGGCTTATTGTAAATTAGATCATCTTTACTCCAACAACTATTTCTAGCATCTTCAACAGTTCCACCTCCTTGAACCTCATCTTCTCTGCTAAATGTATTATTTGCGTGTTCCCTTTTTTCATTGGCAGTACAATCAGTATGAGCAAGCAAATTAGGATTAGAAAATGTAGAGTTATCACCCCCATCAAACGTTCGATCATTTCCACTCCCATGACCTTCATCATAATCCAGAACAATTCCCCTTGCTTCCTGGGCATCATCTTTTTCACGATTCAAATTAGAACTAACATTAGCAAATAAGTTTAAGTCAGAAGGTAAAGCCGATGTTTCCTGAATTTGTATGGTTACAACTTCATCATCACAAGACTCATTTGTGTTAGTCAAAGGAGGCTTATCCACCTCCATTTGAAGATTACGAGAATCTGAATTAATCAAATTAATATCTTCTGGATCACAAGAAAAATCCAAGGGATTATTAGTGCACTCCTCTACTTGATCTTCTAAAACAACGTGAAGTGAGTCACTGATTTTTCTTCTTCTCCTCCTGAACAAAGAAGGACCCTCTTCATTTTCTGAGCTCAAATTTCCAACAGGATCAACTAAGAAAGACAATGCAAACTGAGTTCCCTCTTCCTGGCCTCTTGAAACAACCCCACTACCACTAGGTGCTAAAAATTTAGACTTTCTAAGGTTTTTCCTTTTACTTCTCATCCTTTTAGTTGGCCGGTCAGCCAAATTCACTACTTTTTGAGAGAGAATTGCATTAAGAACTTGCTCAGCAGTTAACTCTAGATTGTGCCGAATTGTCTTAAACACTAAATCAGCCCACATTGGTTTTACAGAACAAGTCCACTCCTTGATTCTATTTCTAAAACCCTTTTTTGCCCTCAATTCATACCAAATTTGCCTAACTGAAACTACAACTGGCCATTCCCGCTCATATTCCTCAATCAATTCAAGGAACACCCAATTCCCACGAGATTTCCAACTTTCCTTTACTTCATCCCAATCTTGAGTGATCCTTAACTCTTCAATTTTAACCATCTGTTGATCACCCAAATCAGGGAAAAATACCAATCTTTCCATGGACCCATCTTCATAATCAAATATTACACCTTCCCACCAAGCGTCATTAACTAAAGCATCTACACAGAGTCCATAATGAAGGCCAAATTTACAGATTTCAATTGAAGGAGGAAAAGGTCTTATTAAACCACGATAGTTAATAAAGTCTTGACCTTTTTTGACGACTCCATCGATCATTGAAGAAACTTTGATCACTTCCGTGAGTTCTTTCGACCCATCGTCTACAAGAAGATTATCGTACTTTACGCTACGGACTGAATCACGGCATGCAATGATAGTTGCAGAATGCCATGAACCACTAAACCCTTCTTCACTACTTCTAACCTGCAATTCTCAAAGAAAAATAACGCAGAAAAAAATGAATGTTAGAGAGAGAAAAAGAGAAACAGTGCCCTAAACTGTCGAAGAGCAAAAAAATTGATGAACAGGAAGGTACATTACCTCTACTTTCTCTCCAACGAGAAGTTTTCTTTTAGTTTCTTTGATGTCTTTCCTCTTACGTTTCTTCTTCTTCTCCAAAACATCTTCAACAGAAGTCGCCATGAAAAGGGGTGTAGGATAAGCAGGAATGTAGGAAGATGATGCGAAAACAGGGGTGCGCAGATTAAAGATTGATGAAGAAAGAAAGAAAGAAAGTAAATGGTTATGACCTGTTTCAGAGATTAAAATTGCATGAAGAGGTGATGGGTTTTCACTTTCCAGGGTTTCCTAGAATCTTTGTAAACATAAGAAATTAGGATACTTTCTAAAACCCCTTCTCCAAGAAAACAAAAAACCCTCTCTCTTCTTTCGTTCTTTCTCTCTCTACTTTCTCTCTCTAGATTCCAGAGTCGCAGGATCCGTGGCACTGGGACGGAGTTCCTATACAGTTGTAACCTTCATTGTAGGTGGACCCCATGGGGAATTTCTGGGATTATAACCAATTCCGATTTGCATGCGAAATATCCTCACACAGTGGACAGCTAAAACCTAAATTTGTTCCACGAGGGTACTTTACTACTTCCATCTGTAAAAAGATTTGAGTTTTGGATTAGTTCAAAATACGTGTGAATCCAACGGTTACAAGCATCTTGATCCGGTTCTTTTGGTCCACTTAAGGCTTGGAGATACCTCGTAAACTATTGTTGCTTTTTATTTATTTTTTTCTTCTTCTTTTTAAATAATCTCATTTAAAACCTTACTTTATGTTTTTTCTTTGCAAAATCATTACTTATATGTTGCAGAAGGATTATTGTCGCAGAAAATAAGATTGATAAAGAAAAAATATAAAAAATTATTATCTCTTTTGTTTAATCGAAAAAGATAAGGTACTAGCTTTAGTGCGACACTTCGAGTCTGCATGAGAAAATTGGAGACTACGAAGAAGGAGAATGAGTGAGACAGTGACAATGGTGAACATGAAATTTATTTGAACAAGATGGAGAAGAGCATGTCCTAGCGCTTGGATGAGAGATGGAGAAGATGATCAAAAAATTGGCGGCAGTTATGATATAAATTTGTATTTGTCAGAAGGTTTTAAAATCGAGAAAAAAAGAATTGATCTAAAAGCACAATCTATCATCTTTAAGATGGAAAGTAGGTGATTACTATAATGTATCTTGTCATTAAAAAAGGGTATTTTTATATTTTTCAAATACGATTTGTCAGATTTCTTATTTTAAAAAAGATTTTGTTAACATGTGCCTAAGGGCACATGACAAGCTTTTAGATTTTGTGTTTTGTTTAGTTTCTTAAGGTTGTCCAAATGGACTGATTTTTGGATATGTATGTTATTTATATTATTTGGACCATATCTAAAAAAATCAGCTCAAACACTTAATTTAAATTTTAATAGTGCAACTGAACGGCTTACATTTAAAGTGATTTGTTTGGAGGGTTAGATATTTTTGATTGAGCTAATTTTTTGTGGGCATCTTGTAAATAATGATAATATTATGTCTACAAAAATTCAGTTGATTTGAAGACCTCTAAGGTGCAAAAAAAAAATTTCAAAAATAACTTTATCGTGTACCCTTAGGGCACACGTTAACAAGACCCTAAAAAAAAATATGATGTGTCAGAAAAAGTGTTATGCTAGGGAACGTAAAAACTAAAAACTAAAACGAGATTACATTGAAAAAAAATAAAAAATGTAATGCCAGGCAGTGTCCCTTGGGCCCGCCTTGTTTTAAATCTAAAACAAACAACCTAATACGGTGTCCCCTTGGACCGCATGGCATAAAAGGATAACTTTTTTTTAAACTCTTTAGAATATTTTTGTTGTATAATTTTAAAGTACGTGGTTTATGTTTACATAGTACAAGTCCCACATGGTGATGATCAAAGAGTTAATTTTTTAAGAGGATATTCACCTCAATATTTAGATCATTCTTACAAATAATCAGTCCATTATAAAATTCTTATCACCATAAAAATTTAATTGAAATCAATGGTTTCTTAATGAATAGTGATGATCTTTTTACCATTTATTTAAAATTAACTTTTTATACAGTATAAAAGCTTAAAAAAAGTCGAGTTTTTTCTAAAGATGATCTAAATGGCGATATGAACATCTTATTAAAAAATCAACTCTTGGATTATCTCCATGTAGGACTTGTACTATTTAGATATAAACTACATATTATAAAACTATACAACAAAAAGTTAATGTTTTTTTTTTTAAAAAAATAATAATTTAAAGAAGGGTGGGGCGGGCTGCTTGTGCACCGCCTGGTGCCAGGCGCCCACCCTAAAGACCGTCGGGTGCCTTTTTAATTAAAAAAATGGGGCGGCCATCTGCCTTCACCTCCCAATGTGGGACTCCCACCCTGTACACCGCCTGTCTAAATTTATGCATATCGTCTATGAATAAATCTAAATATAGCTTTCCATTCGATTGTCTATTGAGACAACGACAAGTATGGGTCGATCCACAAGGATTAAGGAATAAGTAAAATTAATTTAATTAAGGTTGAACAATTTTTAATTGATTTAAAGTAAATGAAATAACTAAATAAAAACTTCACAAAAATTAGAAGAACTAAGATTTCAAATTCCACTAATTATATGCATACCATCAATTTAAACTCTCTCTAATCTCCCTTCAATTATAACTCAAATCCAATACAAATTATATAATAAATTCGAAAAATATTTTTATTAATATTTAAAATAACCAAATAAATAATATGATTTTCTTCACTTTTAAAAAATAACAACTCCAATAATGAATTGTCAAAGTTAAGCATATAATATCAAAACAATAGTTAAGCATATTATATCAAATCTAAACACAATTAATAAAGGTGTATGTACTAATTTCATTAAGAAGCAAAAGTGTAATAAATAATATTACAAGAAGACAAATCATTTTAGCTAAAAATAATTATTAAGGGAGATTAAGATTAAGATTAAATATCATGGCATGCACATAACTAGCTTCCTCTTTAATCCTAGAAAAGAAATTTAGCTAGACATAACTCTAAAATTAATAACAAAATAAGTATTCATTGATGAAAATCTTAAAGAACTTACAAAATTACTACACTCCCAAAATATCTTTCTTCATACAATTCTCTAACTCTCTACAATTCCTCCCTTCTTCCCCTCTTTCTCTTCTTCATTCTCCCCCTTTTATAGATTTCTTCCCACTTAAATTCTTTAAGTAAAATAAATAAAATTAGCAAGTGGGAGGTATTGGATGGTGGGGATATTTTCTTTGATAATTAATTTGGTATTGGATGATTTGTAAGGCTTATGTGGTTTGACATCATGATGATGTCATTAAGATCATTTTTGCCTTCTTTGTTTTATTAGTGAGTAAACTCCAATCTTTGACCAATTTTGACTGCCTTTGACTGAATTGACTTGGTCATCATGTGCCATTTGCATGTACTGTCATGGTGCCTCTCAGGGTGCCACTGCATTGGAGGTGCTCTAAGATGAGGTGACAAGATCTGCTTTGTGTAAAATTGTTTCAAACTTTAAACAGATCTCGCCACCTCATTCAAAGAGTCATTTAACGAGTATAAATAGTATTATCCAATTTTTAATACTTAAAATTTCATAATAGCATGTAAGTGTTTGGTACCACATAGAAGTAACTACTTAATTACTTATGTGGCAACTTACACTTTGATGGAATGAGGTGAATGCCAATCCATGATGTCCTATAAAATATAGGAATAACTAGTGTTGCGCCAATTCGAGAACTCCAACTTCAATCTATTATATTCCCTAATTTAGTCTCTAGTTGTTGGATGTTTAGCCCAAACATAAACTTTATGGAGCCACATGAATATGATTCAGTTTGATTTTTTGTGAGGAATGAGGATGTTCTCCTCATTATGTAGATCATTCTCATAAAAAAAAAGTCAATTCTAAAACTTGTAACACCACCAAAAATTGGTTGAAAGTTGATTAAAAATCAATGGTGAAAAATAAACAATGAAAACTTCGAGCTAAATTTAAATCGGATTCGAAATTTTAACATAGGTTAATTTTTTGTTACGATGATCTACATAGTGAGGAAAACGTCTTCACTAAAAATCAGCTCTTGATGCTACACTAATGCAAAGTGTACTGCAAAGACGATTTAGAGAGTATTTGTGTCAATTTAGAAATGACGCAAATCACGAAGAGTATAAGATTATTTAAGAAGTGTGATAACTAAGCAGTAAGGTTTCTAATAGAAAAATACAATGAATTTAGCATTTTCCTAAAATAAATGTTTTATGTCCCAAGTCCCAACGACGTTTTCCGTCCTAGAATAGAATGGAAAACGGTAGTGCTAGGGCTACCGAAATCCCTACCGAATTTGCTACAGCAGGCACATTTCACGGTGAGATTCATAACACTTTAGGATGGGATGCGAAATACGAGGAGATGCAAATCACTTTGACCGTTGGATGCTTGAGTGGTAGCAAATTCTGTAGGAATTTGCTGTAACTCAAGCATTACCGAATGGAAAATGATGTTTGGATTTTGGACTTTGGACCCAAATTTGTTTTGTCCCAGGTGGACAAACGGTCATCAACAGCCCAAGTGATTTTGGGCAAGCCTCGAGTTGTGGGGTCCCCTGGAAAGTCAATGCTCGACAGTGGATGATGTTTTTGTTCGGCTTGGGATACAACAAATTTAATTCGTCGCAATCTTACGACAATTACAGAACTGTGAACATTAGGGGGAACATTGATTTATGAGAAGGGATTGGATGACCTTATGGCCATATTTGAATCTTGGGAACGGAATCACATTTATTTGTTTTATGTTTGGTTCAACCAAGAAATAAGATTTCTATTACATTCTTACTACATTTCTATTTAAGCCTTTTATATTTCAGTGTTTAGCTCCTGGAGGAATAGGAATCCAAAAAAAATTAATTTTCATTTTATACCCTTCCACATATATACTACTAAAAACAAACATAGAAACAAAAAATCAAGTTATATTATTCAGAACTTATACATACTCGTTGACTTATTTATTCAAAAAATTATGGATGTAGATTAAAATTCATACTCATTGGATGTTTCAGATAGACATAGATTTTTTTATTTTTTTTTGCTTTATAACCGTTTAAAAATGGAAGTTTGTTAGTTTTTTTCTCTTCTTCTACTCCTTTTTCTCTACAGAAACACTATTGGGACCGACCCAATAGTCTATACAAATGTACAGATTGAGCTGGCATCCAATCAACACTATTTAATATGTATGTGTGGGGTCCACAAACACATAAGAAGTGGTTGTGATTGGGTGCCAGCTCAATCTGTACATTTGTACAGGCTAGTAGGCCGGTCCCAATAGTGTTTTTGTTTTCTCTATCCTACAAAGAAGTCACAATTAAGAAAAGAAAGAAGTTGAGGTGTCTAAGCATAGTTTAATGTTATATTTATAAATAGTGAAAATATATAAGGTAAGATTTATTTTAAAAAATAGTATGATTGATTTCAGATGAATCCCCACGAGAAAATATATAAGATTTATTTATTTTAAAAAATATATAAGGAATCCCCACGGAATTATTTTTTTCCCTAAATAGGAGAATCTCAAATTCCCAAGAACGTGATTCCGACCCGATTATGCGAACCAAACATGCCATATATGTAATCCACACCATGAAAAAGAACTGATTTTTTAGGAGAATGACATCCTCTTCACATTTATTAAAAATTCAGCCCCTTCTAAAACCTTCAACCCAGGGACGGAGCCATGTAGCACTTGAGTGGGGCACGTGCCCCACCCAAGTTTTCAAAAACCCTGTTGTATAATATCAAAATATTTGAAAAGTGCCCCACCCAATCAAAAAAATATTAAATATTGAGTTAGGATGGTGGACATCTTTGTAAGGCCCACATAGAGGTGATCTAAGGGCTATTTTGTTGTGATGATGATGTACTCACCGTGTAGATCATCATCACAAAAAAATACATTATTCTAAGACTTTTCACCCGAGAAAAATTATATGACTTATAAATTGTCTATTTTTATAATTAACATCAAACCAATTCCTAGAAGTTTTAGAATAAGATAATTTTTATACAAAGATGATCTAATTGGCAAGGAGATCATCCTCGCACTGTCGGATCATCTCCACGTAGGCCCTGCATTGACCATATCTATAACATGTCTCATGATCCTAACTCATATATATTACATTTTATAATTTTATGGGGTGTTTATTTTTTTGCCACTAATTAGTGGTGGACTCACACAAAATGCTCTTTGGTTTTCACCATCAGTAAATTATGGGCCTCAAAACCCTTAAATTACGTATCGGTGGTGTAAAATAAAGAACATTTTGTGTTGACCCACCACTAATTAGTGGTAATAAGTGACAAGAAAACAAACACCCCACTACTTAACGTAATTTTTTTAAAAATTTGTTTTCTAACACCTCAATTGAAAATTCTGTTAATAAGTTGATTAAAAAAACTAATTTGTTGTTCTCCAAGTGCCCCACCCAGAAAAAATTCCTGGCTCCGCCAATGCTTCAACCCCCTCAAATCATCCCATAAAAGTTGACAAATTTTAGACATCTTCTATACCATTTATTTTCCAAGCAACTTTCGTTAGGATTAACAGTCCACTTAGAGTCGGCTAATTTTTTGTGATGATGATCTACAAAGTGAGGACATCCTCAATGAAAATCAGCCCTTGGACATCTCATATAGGCCTTATAAGCTAAGGCAACTCTGGGGTCACCGGACCAAGGGTCACTTGATCCCTTCCCTATATTTATAGATGTTAGAGAACCGACAACGCCAAGCATGTGCTGACGCTGATGTTACTATGTTAACACATGTTAGGCAACGTTGGATTTAAGTGCACAAATTCTCAAAATCTTTTCAGAATTTTCGCACTTAACAGTCTAATTTTTTTTTTTTTTTGAATTGGACTTAAATTAAAGTTGAATCCCCCAACGTGGGATTCGATACCAAGACCTACATTTTGGACAACCATGTTTCCAACCATTCTAACAAGTGGTCTTCCACACACTTAACAGTCCAATGGTTTGCAGTGTAAGTGTTTCCATATAAATGACGAAGAAACTGTACACTCGCACAAAACATTTCACTTGTGCTAAACCCTCCCTCAATGTTGAACCTTAGAGATGATCTAAGAACTGACTTTTTAAAAGAACGAGCTACATAGATCCTCTTGATGGAAAATGATCACATCAATCATCACCATGGGACCCTACAACAATGTTGGGCAACAATTACTGATTTTCTATGTCGTCTACTAATTTCCTGTAGCAAGTCGCTGCTGTGGGAATCACCAAGAATCTTCTATTAAAATAGGAATAATACTAAATTTACAGCAAGGTCTACGGTAGGCTGTACAGCAAGGTGACTCTGACGGTGGGTGCGTAAGTTCCACACCCTCCTGAATCGCACCCATTTTAAAGTGATAAAAACCCACCCACCGCGAATGCACTTTGTTGTACAGCCTTTAGCATCACCCTTAAAATGTCCAGCTCTTTCAAGATTCAAGAATATACTTGTGGACATTGAACTTTGATTACATAATTTTCTTTTTAACCTAACTGAACTTAATTCAGGGTAAGTGCATGTGCATTACATTCTTCACATTAGATATGTGCAGAATAACGTGTTGGATGTGTGAGTGATTCTTGTTTCTCTAGGGGGAACGTGCATTGATTTCAGGGGCGGAACCAGGAATTTACATTGAGGGGGGGCTAAATATCAGTTCACCGATAAAAAAAATCATATGAACATTTAAGTATGTTATATATGAATCAAGATGAGACCCACATGGAGATGATCCAAAGGTGAGGATGAACTTCTAACCACATAAATCATCCCAATATAAAGCTTATAACTCTATCAAATGCTAGTTTAAAATTAGCGTTATTTGTGAACGACCCTAAATCACTTAACTTTTGATGAGTAGATCATCTTCATTGGAAATCAGCCTATAGATCATCTCTATGTGAGCCCTATAAAAATTTGGCTAAATAAGCTTGTGTCCAATTGTGAAATCTAAACCCAAAACAGTACTTTTTAAAATTAATGTTCAACTTCATCTTTTAGTATTAAGATTTCTTGAATGATGTGGGTTCTACTGTAGGATGATCTGCATGGTGAGGAGACCATAAGAAAATTCGTCCCTTAATTATCTCCAAGTGGATTTAATAAGCTGACGTAAACAAGGTGTAAGAAAAATTGGGGGGTTTAATAGAGAAAAGATGGTTAGTGAGAGAGAGAGTCAGCACATCTCTTTAATCAATACAACATATAATGCACAATAATTAAATTGGAAAACAAAAGTAATCCTTTAATATATTGTTAAAACATGTAGCCCGGGCTAGCCTGGTATAGCCTACCCAATTTCCCTTTAAGATTGAGGAGGAAGACCTCTCTGGATTTAAACCTTGAAAATTTGACCCGGGCTGAAGCCCCCCTCAGTCTGGCTGTGGTTCCGCCACTGATTGATTTCTGCACGTGTATAAGCATATTGTATTATCTAAATGCAGGTAGGTCTGATAAGGCCCAGCACGAATCTTGGTTTTTGGACCTCTACCGAGCAAGGGGTCAAGGTTTCGGCGCGATCCGAGCCCAACCCAACTAACTCCATGCCAAACCCGAGTCCCGACTTATTTTTCTTGCTGAAAGCTTAGCACTGACCTGTGTCACATGGGCACACTTACAAGGTCAAGGTGTTGTCAATGGCAGGACAATACTCAAGACACCTACCACAAGTGCAGAGAGCAGTCCTATACCACATGACATGGCTCTAAGGCTGTCGAGCCCACATAGAGAGGGCTGATTCATTTAGTCGTAGATCGTCTTCACTGAAATCAACCCATTCTAAAATTGGTAATCCCATCATTCATCGATTGCAATTAACAGTAAAAATTTCCAACAAGTGGATGATGGGGTTACAAATTGAAGAATGGGCGGATTTTCAGTGAGGGTGGGGGTGGTGATCTACATCACCAAAAACCAGCACTTGGATCATCTCAATCTACTAATATATATCCATTCACTACTACAACAAGAGAAGACCCTTAACCACAAGTTACTCTTGTTGGATTGTTTTTAAACTTTTGCCACACGTACCTTTTCTTTTAAACTACCCTTACCTGAGTTACCCTCCTGCACATTGGACAAGGGTTGGTGACTACTACAGTCCATGTACATGTTCCTGTCTATTTCCAACCTCTGTAAGACCACTGATCAAAACTAAAGAAAGCCATTAATAACCATGAATGAAGTGAACTTACCAAAAAGAAAAGAAAAAATAAAAAGATTATTATAGAGAAAAGAGCCAACTCCAATGAATAAAGAGAACTCACCAATAACTTGATGTGGAAATTCTACCCATTGATCATAAGGAATGCTCCATGATGTGATCCGCCCTCAAATCCTCGTTGAGACCAGTACAACCTGTGTAGGAATCATAGGCATTGATTAAAAGGTAAAGAGAACTCACCAGAAATACTGCTTACCATTATACTCTAAAGAATCGATGCATGAGTAGTAGTAGCGCTCTCCCTGAGTCCTGAAAACGAATGGTTATATTTCAAGGATGCTCTCCAAGCTGCAACAAAAAACAAAACAAAACAAAAACAAAAAATGAAGAAATTCCTCTACTCTTGTTGGTGACAGGAAATGTGACTCCAGGAAAGGAAGAGGAAAAGTTCTGTAGGACTAACCTTATATGAAGATGGAGTCACGGGAGTAAGTATTATGAGGAAAAGAGAACTCACCAGAAATAATGCTTACCATTATATTCTTAAGAATAGATGCATGAGTAGTAGTAGCGCTCTACTGAGTCCTGAAGCGAACGGTTATCTTTCAAGGATGCTCTCGAAGCTGCAACAAAACAAAACAAATGATGTGACAGGAAATGTGACTCCAGGAAAGGAGGGGGAAAAGATCTGTTGGACTAACCTTTATGAAGATGGAGTCACGGGAGCAAGTATTATGAGGGACCTATGCACAACATGTGTCTGCTTGTACAGTAGTGCAAGTAACATTTGTTAACCACTGTTAAAATCATGAGATAAATTGAAAATTATGATGTTAAATTGCAATAAAAGACTTACGAGCTGGTTGCTCTACTAAGAGGAGTCCTATTGGGGTCTGCTCAATTGACGGTTCAAAATCTTCTTTCAATCAATAATTGGCAGAGATATTACAAGAAAATAATTGGCTACATTTATAGAACCAGAAAACCTATTACAAGAAAAGCATCAAACAACCTCATTGTCATGAAGTCCCTGACCTGGCAACCAGAAAATCTGAACTCTAGGCCTGTCATAGTGGGAAAGTATCAAAATCCTGCATTAACAATTCACAAAAACCAAATTAATGATCTTTGAAGATCATGTGGACCTGATCTCACATCACATGTAACCCCCACCTTAGCCTTCTTCACAACCCAGAACTAGATGTACTGCAAACTCTTTTTCAACAAGCTGGATTGCACAAATTATCAGGCAACTATGGAGAACTGATCATTTGAAAACCTGTCTTATATGTCAAAAGCAAATAAGATAGAAAGTAATTAAAAAAATTAAAAAATACTAGGCTTACTAAAATAGTAATTGAAGATGCAGACTCGATAGTAATATTTATGCTCAATTTGCTATATTGACCGAGGTTCAACATTTCACAGACTAACCACTAATCTAACTGTACTTCTGAAACTCTGTGTACCGCTGAAATTCAGTGACTTAGATATTAGCGGCAAATAAACATATTCAATGGAGAGAGATTCAAAGTGATCAAAGTGCCCTTGTTTTTGGTGATATGTTGCTAATGTGATACATTTCACAGAGGTAAAAACAATCAGGCATTGATGAAGCGGAAATTTACCAAGTTTGGATTTTTATTAATAACATACTAGTGCCTGTATCGGTTGCTTGAATACCCTTAAAGATATACAAACTTTACAAAGTAATGTTCTGGCTCCTTGAGATTAAAAGCTAAGTAATATCTCAACATTGAAGTATTCTCCACTATAATCTTAAGGATAGATACACTTAGCTTATAGAGAACTTATAAAAAGCAATTTTTAAAAGTTAATTAAAAATAACTATAACGTCAATTGCAAGTTTAAGCACTATAATAATTAGGAAGTCTATTATGCCTCACTGCAACCAAAAAGATCAGCTAAAACCCTAGTCAAAACCCTTCCAAAACGTGGTCTAGAGGCCATTTAAGGGCGTTTACTGTATGACCAAGTTGCTTTACCATATTTTAACATAGTTGGATGAATGCCAGCAAAGTTCCTATGGACTGAGAAATGCAAGGAAATACAAAAAGGATAAATCATCACTACTACAACAAGAGAAGGCCTTTAACCACAAGTTCAGAACTATAGTCAAAAGTCAAAGACCACAAGTTTCTATGAACTGAGTATCAAAAGATCCAAAGCAATTAGAATGCAACAAAAACCCACTACTCAGCAGCCCTTCTAAAAGGAATTTTGTTGTACGTAGTTGTTTTCACAAATTTTTACATTGTTGTTGGATGAGTGCCAATGAACTAAGATCCAAATGAATTAACACCTCCGCTGCTACCACCACCAGACATGAGACAACTATCATCATCATCACCACTACGGACTTAACACACCACAGTGCCATCAAAACCACACCAACGCTATCAAAACCACTATGCTACCAAAGCTATCATAAGCATACCATGAATATAACCACCACTATGGCACCACCACCTCCACTATTACCATTAACACCACAGCCACTGAACCACCACAACAACAATTGCCACCACAACGATCATCACCACCTCTACCCTACCCCATCACCATCACCACAACCAACACCACTAACGTCATCACAACCACATCGTTGCCACCACCATCACCAATATTGCTACAACCACCATTGCCACAACACCATCACCCATTGCCATCATCCTCAACATTTCAACCACCCTATAAAAATTTCACCAATCACACGCCGCTATTGCCACCACCAACACCCAGCTATTAAATAATATTCTAGCTTGTTCAAACCCAAACTTTGGACGCCAAATTTTAATTTTCTTGCATTTACAAGTGCATATCAAACAATCATAAATGTTTACACCAAATTTACAGCATACCAAGCAACAATAAATGTTGACAATAGTAAACATTTAGATACTAATGTACCAAGAAAGGCCATAATAATTACTTATATACGAGAAATTCTCATTTTCACAAATTATTAACCTTTGCAAGTTTAAAACCAATAAAATTTTACGACAACTTATACATGCAAACATTCACAATCTTTTGTCTTAAAAAATAATGCATTTATTGGTATGACCAACGACTTGTTTCCACCAAGCACCCACAAATTTGGATTCACAGCGGGGGGCTTTTAATGTCGCACCAGTCACTATCTTAAACAATACCAGTCACTGTGAATTACCAAATTTTAAAAGGTTGGATGAGGGCTAGCAAGCTGTGAGTCTAAACTCTGAAGGAATAAGAGTGCACAGAAGATGATAGTAACATTACTAACAAATACCACTACAACAAAAACAAAGGCTGTTATTCACAGTTCAAAAGCATAGTAGCTAAGACTACAACTCTACAGCCTTCAAAACCTGGTTAAAGGATTTTTTTTTTTTTTTGCTTTAAGGCTTTTAATGTCCTTGCAGTCGATCTACAAAGTTTTAGACAGTTTGATAAGTGCCAAAAGATTCAAAAGAAGATTCCCAGAAGAAAGAAAAATAAATTAATGATACCTGCTTCACTGCAGTCCAAAATCGTGGTTAAAAGCCAAAGACCACCATTCTTCAGCCCTTCGAAAAACGTAATTAAAGGCTTTAATTTTGTTATAGTTTGTCTGTTAACATAATTGGATTAGAGCCAGTGAAATAAGGATGAGAATGAATGCCATACTTATCCTTCACTACAACAAGAAAGACCTTTAACCAAAGTTAAAAGCCAATGACCAGCTCCATAGTGTTTATAATACTTTTTCGTGTAGTACTTTTCATGTCCTCCAAGTCGTTTTACCAATTTTTACATGGTTGGATGTTTTTTAAGTTTGTCAGATCTTGAGGCATTATACAGTGGTCTAGCTTACTTATCAAAATAAAAAGAAAAAGAATTCAGTGGTCTAGCCTAAAGGATGAACACTAGGGATACACATAATTGGTCTTACTTTCTTCTGGTGCAGGGGCGGAACCAGGAATTTATGTTGGGGTGGGCTAAAGTTAGTATATCTAATTTTTTTTATCGATAAGTAGCATTAAAGTGTATATCTAATACATAATTTTAAAAAGTTAAATGGAGGTCTTACAATAGATTTTTTGACATTTTCATATAACAAAATAAAGTAGTAGATTTTGTATGGATCACCATATATATATTCAACGATCACCAAAAAAACACCATATATCTAGTCAAGTATGACATAGATATTTACAAAAAANCTCAACAAAGGTTACAAAATAATTAGGGTTCTAAAACTTAAACCCTAGTTTAAATTAATTCTAAGAATCTCTGTGATTGAAAAAAAGATTTGAGCTTTTAAAGGTATAATTATCATGAGTCAGTCATGAATCTTACCTTAGATGGTTTCAAATTTGATGAAGATTCATTCTTTTCCCCTTTCCCCTTCTTCTTTTATTTCTCTCCAAAAGCTAACCCACTCAATTTCATTCCCTTCTTCTCAGATTCTCGGTGTTTCCTCTCTCAATCTTTCAAGTCTCCACAGAAATTTGGCCGGTGGGTAGAGAAGTGAGGTATGAAGTTAGGTGGTAGTAGTACTAGTCAGCCATGTTCAGTGTTACACTGTTACTGTTAATAAACTTGGAGAGGTAAAAGAAATAACAAGAAGAAAAAAAAATCGTGTTTTGAATCCCTATTGTTCTAACTTAAAAGTTAAATTATAAATCTACCCATGGCTAATGTGATAATACCCCTTATGTCCCCACTTTAAACATATATTCTCCATACCTATTTAATTTTTTCTCAAAACTTACCCTGGGCTGAAGCCCACCCCAGCCCAGAGGTAGTTCCGCCACTGTTCTGGTGTCAGCTGTTGGTTGATTCTCCCCATACGGTTCCAAGAGTCGGTCAACTTCGGTTTGGATCAACTGCATCAACTCGAACTCAGTCAAGTTTGGCATCAATTAGCAAACTTTCATCACACAAATAATCATCTTCAACCTCTTACTGTGAAACAAAATATCTGAAAAAGTTGTACTTACCTGGGTTGCCAGGAAACCCAATATCACAATCCCAAATAGATGATTAGATTCTCCAGTTGGTTCAACTCGTTGCTCACTGGACAAGTACTCCATCTATGTGTGCACGTCTCTTTTCATCCTCTGTAAAACCATTGATGAAGAAGTCTTATAATGCTTCTCATACAACAGATAGTCAATCATAACAATGAGCAAAGAGAACTTACCAAAAAATCAATGATTATAGAGAATGGATACCATGGCACAAAGCAGACCTCTGATTTCATTCATTTCGAAAACAGAATACTCTGATATTATCATTGTTTGACTCTAAAGCAAAGAAAACTTAAAACTAAAAGGTCTCCTCCACTTGTGTTTGTGATGGGAAACAGAGAAAAGAACAATATCGTATTATCATCATTAAAGAAGACGAGTCAGAGAAGCATTACCAAGAAAATTGTTGCCAGGAACTCAAAGAGAAATCAACCACCTAGTGGCCACCTACTTTCATAAATTCTGATTTTCCAGCTCTATGCTTCCACACAGAAAACCAACTTTACACGACTGCAAGTTTCCTAATTGTATGCAAGTGCAAGTTACATTTGTAAGACAACTGCTTGTAAGACAACTGCTACAATTAAAAAATAAATTTAAACATATGATTTCAAACTTACGACCTTCTCTACTAAGAAGAGTCACATAGCTCAATTGACTGTTCAAAATCTTCTTTCGATCAACAACTGTCATAGAGTTTCAAGATCAGCAATATTTGTTGAAATAATAAAACAAGCATCAAGCAACTCATTACAATGATGTCTATGACCAGGAATCAGAATATATGAACTCTAGGCCCAGTTATTGAGAGGGATTCGAGGGAAAACCAAAAATATTAAATTCGTATATAATAATTATATATATAAGTGCACAAATTCTCAAAATCTTTTCAGAATTTTCGCACAGTGTATTTGTTTCCATATAAATGACGAAGAAACTGTACGCTCTCGCACAAAACATTTCACTTGTGTTCATCCCCCAATGTTGAACCTTGGAGATGATCTAGGAACTGACTTTTCAAAAGAACGAGCTACATAGATCCTCTTGATGGAAAATGATGACATCAATCATCACCATGGGGACCCTACAACAATGCCGGGCATATATTACGAATTTTCTATGTCGTCTACTAATTTACTGTAGCAAGTCGCTGCTGTGGGAATCACCAAGAATCTTCTATTAAAATATGAATAATGCTAAATTTACAGCAAGGTCTACAGTAATCTGTACAGCAAGGTGACTCTGACAGTGTAAGTTCCACACACCCTCGTGAATTACACCAATTTTAAAGTGATAAAAACCCACCCACCGCGAATGCACTTTGTTGTACAGCCTACTGTAGCTTTAGCATCACCCGTAAAATGTCCAGCTCTTTCAAGATTCAAGAATGTACTGGTGAACTTTGAACTTTGATTATATAATTTTCTTTTTAACCTAACTGAACCTAATTCCGGGCAAGTGCACGTGCATTACATTCTTCATATTAGATATGTGCAGAATAACGTGTTGGATGTGGGAGTGATTCTTGTTTCTCTAGGGGGAACGTGCATTGTTTTCTGCACGTGTATAAGCATATTGTATTATCTAAATGCAGGTAGGTACGATAAGGCCCAGCACGAAGCTTGGTTTTTGGACCTCTATTGAGCAAGGGGTCAAGGTTTCGGCGCGATCCGAGCCCAACCCAACTAACTCCATGCCAAACCCGTGTGCTGACTTATTTTACTTGCTGAAAGCTTAGCACTGACCTGTGTCACATGAGCACACTTACAAGGTCAAGGTTAATGGCAAGACAATACTCAAGACACCTACCACAAGTGCAGAGAGCAGTCCTATACCACATGACATGGCTCTAAGGCTGTCGAGCCCACATAGAGAGGGCTGATTCATTCGGGCGGAAAGAATTTTTAGGGCGTTTTACTTGGAGTGGTGATGGCGTGGTGGTGGAGGGAGATCTGGAGAGCTTTTTTCCGGAGGGAGAGGGATGAGAGAGAGACGTAGAGAAGATGATGGACGCGGAGGCTTGAGGGCGTTTTTGTCTTTGAAGACAAAAATAGCGGTAATGGACGGTCCACATTGTAAGAGCATCTCCAATGCAATGTGAATGTGGTAAAATAAGACTGCCACATAGGAAAAATACACATTTTTCCAAAAAAAAACTCCTTAAATGCTAATGTGAAGATACAATTTTCAGTTGAGTTGGCAATGGAATAGAATGCCATTGGTGGAATGGAAAGGCAGTAGCGTGAAAAACGAGGACATTGTGAAGTTGAATGTCTAATTCTTTCAAATTCTAGACATTCAACTTCACAATGTCCTCGTTTTTCACGCTAGTGCCTTTCCATTCCACCAATAGCATTCCATTCTACTGCCAACTCAGTTTAAAAGTGTACTTTCACATTAGCACTTGAGGAGTTTTTTTTTGAGAAATGTGTATTTTTTCTACATGGCAGTCTTATTTTACCACATCCACATTACATTGGAGATGCTCTAATGGCTTGTAATATAGACTAGGTTATAGCTGAGTTATAACGGCTAGTTTTACCCTGTGCGACTCTCGCACGTGTTCAAACGTGCAACTCTCACGTACAAACACACAAATTTTCAGCTCAAATTTCTACGTGCTGCAGTTGTTTTTGAAAGAACCGTTGAAAGTGCTATTATCCAATGGAAGCTGTTCGGGGGCTATCACTGTTATCTTGTGAGACCCACATAAAGAGAAATAATTTTTAGACGGACAGTTTTGCGAAATTTGGGGTAAATTTTAGATGTAGGCATTATGGGTTGAGGTTGTGTGGACAAAATTAGAAAATGACATGTGTCCCACTTAGTTTTATTATTTTCAATGAAATTAACCAAAATAACCTTCCAAAAGTACCCATTTCTCTCACTTAACCGACTTATGTTGTGTTTGTTTTTTGTTGAATGGGTGTCTGAAATCTGACTCGTCATCTGACTCGGGTTGAATCAGATTTCAGACTGTTTGTTAATCCTTTTCGAATTTTTGAATCAATTTTGAGTCAGATAAAATATCTGACTTGGGGGCAATTGAGTAAGCTATATTTTATAGCTGAACGGAGGGATTAATATCTGATTCGTCCTAATTACTGTTATATCCTCCAAAACATTTTAAAATTATGACCTTACCCTATAAAATGAAAACTCCATTTCGACCCAAAAAAAAAAATTTAAAATTTTCTTCTCATGTTTTCCAAATCGAAACCCTAGAAAAAAAATTTTCCAAATCAAAACCCTAGATGATTGATCTTCTCCAATCAATTACGACAAGATCAGAACCCCTTTCACTCGTTCTTCTTTCTCTAATCTACTTTATTGTTCTTGTTATCTTTCTCTGATCTATATTCTCTCGTTCTCCTTCTCGCTGTATCTAAATTCTTTCTCTTTGACTCTCTTGTTTTGATGAGCCGATTGATTACGAACAAAGCTTTCGATCTAAGATCGACTGCAGTTCCAGATCTACGATTGGTATCTCCCTATATGAGATCGATGTCAGATCTATCTTTTTGTAGTTAAGAAGTTCATTTAGAAAGAGATTGATCTCCGATTTAGAGAAGAGCTGCTTGTTTTTTTTTTTTACTCTGGGAAATAACAAAAATAGAAATTAGATCTAGTAACGAGTGGTTTTCTTTTTGTTTATTAGATTCAAATGATTTAATAGGAGTGGTTTCTCTCTCATTATCTCTGGTTCTCTCTCTAAAAAACTAGGGCTTTCTCCCTGATTGCTAACCAATATGAGTTCGTGTAAATTACTTTACCAGGTTTTGTTTATGATTCTATATAAATTAATGGGTTAACTTAATAAGGGTTTTAAATTGATTGAGGATGGTTTGGAGATGGAGAGAGGAAAGTGAGGAGAAAGAGTTCGGGTTTAATTAAAGAGGTAATAAGGGCATATATGTCAACAAATAATTGAGTAAGATATTTCAGATTTAAAAAAATAAATATGTTTAGCCTAAAAAATTTTGACGAGTCAGATTCAGATGAGTTAGATTCAAATCAATTAGATTCAGATGAGTTAGATTCAGTTGCTCAAAAAAAACAAACACAGCCTTAGCCTATCTCTAAATCAACCTTCAGAATTTAGAAGGTAACAATAAAGCCAAGAGTTTTATAGAGCTCCTGCCACCATTAAGCATTTGTGATTCCATTTCAGATAAAGAACTTGAGGTGATGTTTCAAGAGCTAAGCAGCTTTAATGGAGATGACGACCACAAAGTCCTACCCAGGAGTAAAGAAGAAACAATTAAAATTAAAAACACCCCTGCTTTCAAATGAAATAAGGAATTAAAACTACAAAAAAAAAAAAAAAATTAAACCCTTTTCAATTCCCCTCCTCACCAGCCTCTTTTAGTGACAACCATCAACCATGATGCAAATTGGATCGATCAGGAAAAAATAAACGATGTAAATTAGGCGTCCTTCGAGATCTTCTTCCAAAGTTTGTTAGTCCCTCAACAATACTACCTAGATCAACTCATTCTTCCCACGATGAAAACCCCCAATTAATTTGAAAACCCACAATTTTCAGGGAATTCAGTTAAAGAAACAAGATGCGAGGTCGATTGAGTGAGAGAAGGGGTAATTTTGGAAGGTAAATTATTTTAATAAATTTCCTTGGAAACATAAAATTAAGTGGGGCACATGTCATCTTCTCATTTTGCCCCCACAATCTCATGGCTATAATGCCCACATCTAAAATTTACCCCAAAACTTATGCCAGAAGCTTATGTGGCAACGTGGGACTCGCCACCTTTCTCCTCTCAAAAGTATTTTGAAGGTTTCCAACTTAGGACTAGTTTGGTATTGTTGTGACTTTTTAAAAAAAGTACTTTTTAATGTGTGAAAATAATCAATTATAAAAAAGTACTTTCTAATTACCCAAAATCAACTATAAAAGTACTGTGAGTGTCATAAGCAGAAGTAAAGTGTTTGATAAATTACACTGGTGAAGTGTTGTAGGGGCGTATAATGACTAAAAAAGACATGATATTGAAAATGCTTTTACCATTATATGTTGGGAAAAATGCACTTTCACATTATTTTTACTAGATTACGTAGCGTGTGCGGGTTGGCTTTCTCCCACCAAATTCACTTTACCCTTGGCACGTTATATCAATCATAATATTACCTATCATTAATTATTTTTATTATTAGTTGTTAATATTAAAGATTAAAACAATAAATAATTCTCAGTATATTCAATTGCAAATAATTCTCATTATATTCAATTGCAATTTTGTAGTATTCCTTGCTTATACAATAATTTATATAGCACAAATCTGATTTTTTTTTTTTAAAGGAGCACAAATCTGATGTTGATATATAAATTTAAATTCATCCCTAAAAAATGGATTGTCCAAAATTCTAAGTGATGATCATCCATTCATCATCGACAAGCAATGCTTTGATCTCTGGAGGAATTACAGATTTTACACCAAAAACCAATGCTTGAACACTAGAACAAACCTAAACACAATGAAACACCATCAAGATCAATTAATATGATTAGAATGGAAATTGACTACTGTGAACCTTAGAAAGAGAACTTCAAATGCTAAAACACAAATAACAACTGAATTGAACAATTAATTATAGATGAAGCAAAACAATTTCTCGATCTACATTGAATCCGACGGAAGATCAGAGCTGCTTATTTCCTCCGAAAATCGGTGAGCAGTTTCCCAAGTTTATGATCTTTCAGGATTCCAAAAGTGAGGATATGACTAGAATTCTAGTGGAACGGATAGCCAATATAAGAGATCCAACGGCAGCAACCATGAATGGTCGGGCGAATCTCAGAACGATAAGTATTAAAGAAGAAGAAGAAATCAAGATTGCCAACAAAAAGGGGGGGAAACAAGAAATGAATTTTAGGTGTTATAAATCGAATGAACAAACCATTATTATAATAAATATAAAAGAACTACTCTATTATACAATTCAGGACGGGGGCAGAGTTGTCCTCTTTATAAAATGTGTGCTGCTTGATAAGCCTCTCTCCCTGCCCTTTCTCTCTCGATTTCTCTCTGCTTCTTCTTCGTCTTCTTCATCATCAGTGAAGCTGTTCAGCTCCTCCTCCCCTCTCTCGGCCACTCTCTCCCTGCCCCCTCTCTCTCTCTCTCTCTCGAGGTTTTGAGCCGTGCCTCCGGCACGGCGATAGACCTAGTTCTAACAAATTGAAGAAAACCTAATTATGAGCTTTCAATAAACAATAATAAATAAATAAAAAGGGTTGGAGGGAGAGAGAAGAGAGAGGAAGAAGATTCGAGAATGATCCGTCTCAATCGACCGTGTTGCTTAAAGATATTCTTGTCATTCTGAAAATAAATTGAGGTTTTTATGGGTGTTTCATAATTTTCGTTAAACAAAACCCGATGCTTCCGTTCAAAGCTGCTTTGAAAAGCAACCTATATGTTGCTTCTCAAAAATGCGGTCAAAACCGAATTGCTTCTTAAATAAGCAGATTTTTTATATTTCACTAAACGCTTGTATCATCAATTTTTTAAAAAAAAGCACTTCCAACCCCTAAAAAAGCAATACCAAATGCCGACTATGCCACATAAGTATTAGGCACAACTTACTATGTCCATCAATCTACTGATGAATCAATAGCTGATTTTTTGTGAGGATGTTCTCCTTACTATATACATCATTCTCACCAAAAAAACAAACAAGTTTTATCTAAAAAAGTCAGACGCGCCAGACTTATATGAGACTGATGTTAGACAAGTTAGATTCAAACGAGTTAGATCATATAAGTCAGATTTGTAAAAAAATAAACAAACACGACCTTAGTCTAATAAATTCGACAATATAAAATGGCATGTCGATTTTGTAGAACTTATAACATAATCGAAAAAATACCGATAAATTATTTTGTGAAATATAGAATTGCCGAGTCTAAGGAACTGATTAAATAAGTAAAATTAGTTAGTAAAAAGGTGGCATTACGAGAACAAAAAATGAGTGATCGAGCTTTTACTCCATTTGTTGAACATCCTCACAGATTCTTGTAAACTGGAAGTAGAATTATGAGAATTAAAAATAGCTGATTGAGGTGTTCTAGATTCCAAGAATTAGCATTACTAAATCAGCAAACTGACTAAAAATTCCAAAATAAAAGTATTTTTTATGGTGAAGACTTATTTGACCTGCATGAACTTTGAAGGCTGAAT
This sequence comes from Macleaya cordata, assembly GCA_002174775.1. NCBI lineage: Eukaryota > Viridiplantae > Streptophyta > Magnoliopsida > Ranunculales > Papaveraceae > Macleaya > Macleaya cordata. The sequence continues at coordinate 389,861 of MVGT01004544.1, read as the reverse complement.
CAAATCTTCAAGACCAGGACAAAATTGCTACCGAAGGCCAATTGAATTTTATACTGAAGAAGATTTCTGTTACTTAAATGGTTTATATACCAATTTGAGCCAGATTCCGACAGACATGCATGTGGGACGCGATTTCCTTCATGTTGTTAGGTATCAGGCTCACTGTTTTGTAGCCATTCTTTCACAAAAGAAAATGAGTTTCACTAGAATCTTGATAAAATAATACACAATAAAATAATAATCTTTCACAAAAGAAAATGAGGTACAGTAGAACTTCGATAAAATAATAATCTCGTTACCCTAGAGATAATTAATAGTTTCCCTAAATTTATAAAATAATACTTTTTATAAGTTTTCATTGGTTCCGACTGTTACATAAATTAATAAATCACCTTTTTTTTAAATGGACTATGTTGTCTATCAAAGTATCGAATACAATGTTGTTTGCTATTTGTTGAAATTTATATTCGACTGGATCTCATTTCTTACTTTTTATAAGACCCTAAAAAGTTTCGTATTTTTTTCTCACATTAATCGTTATTATTGCCTTGATTGCTTCTTTACGAGAATCATGTTACATAAAATAATTATATCCTCAATTTCATCATTTCAACATTGCCTTGTAACACTCTCAATTAATGATCTTCTTGTTAATTAAAATCTTCAAACTTGTGTCGTTTTCACTTAAATAATTCAAGAGGTAGTCGACATTTATTTGATTATAATATGAAGCAGTTAAACTAGATAACTATAACAAAGAATGTAGCTTTTGGATTGAGATAACAAAAGAGGCGAAGAAGAAAATATAGAATCTATGAAGAATAATCACTTGTTTGGAGAAATTTAAATGATAGTTTTTAACATTTTTAAACCTGCGATCAATAAAGATTAAGGGAATGCTACAACAAAATTTTGAATATATCAACATTTCAATAAAAATATTTTATCAATTAATTAAAACTTCAATTAATTAATAAATTTGACCGATTCGCACCTTATTATTTGACTGATGATATTGAGAATTCTAGCAAACACTATGAGCCATCCTACACTATGAGCCATCCTAATTTTTAATAATAAAATAATAATTTTTTTATTTTTTAATTAATCCACCCCACCAAAGTAAACCACATCCTTACCACCATCACCATCTTCATCTTCTTCACATCCAACATCGCCTCTCCACCACGTCTCTCTCTCTTGTCTGACTCTCTTCTCTCTCATTCCTCTCTCTCTCGTCTGACTCTCTTCTACCATCACCACCCGAAGAACAAGAGTGATCCCCACGATCCCAAGATATAACGTATTTTTGTGATTTCCTTTGGGCACATTCTTCTTCTCTAGCTTGCATTGAACTCATTAAATATTAGATCCTTGATCCAAGATCTGAAACTTTTTTTTCAGATCTTGGATCCGCCTCTCTCCCCTCCTCTCTCCACTGATCACCAATCAGATCTTCTTCCAGTGCTTTCTTCAGACGATGAATTAGGAAGGATCTTTTCGATTAGAGACGAATGCACAGCACATGATAGATAGATCAGCAGCTTTTTAGTGACTAATTAACTCTAGTTTTTTATTGTTGGATTTGTTTTTGGTACATTAACTGTTTGTTGTGGTTTTGTTGTTCTTGTTGTTAATGTTGGTACTTTAAATTTGATTATTAATTAGTGACGAATCAATACATATTATAATGTCAATTGTTTAATTTCCTTACAATCTTATCTCTCTCTCTTTCTCGTCTGACTCTCTCCTATCTCTATCTCTCTTCTATCTCCTTCTCTCTTTTTCACTCCCATTTGGTATTGTAGGTGGAGACGTGGTGGAGGCCATGGTGGATATGAAGAAGATGAAGATGATGATGGTGGTAAGGATGTAGTTTTATTTTGGTGGGGTGGATTAATAAAAAAATAAAACAATTATTATTTTATTATTAAAAATTAGGATGGCTCATAGTGTAGGATGACTCATAGTATTTGCTAGGATTCTCAATATCACCGGTCTATTATTTTTTAGTTTTACTGTAATTGGGCTAATTTTTTGGCTGAGTTTTGCTAGAATAACATCAAAATTTGACACCAAATATTACATCTACTTTTTAAAAGTGGTATGAGGGGCTGAAATTAATGCTTTTTCATGATTGGTTTTCAATCAATAAAATAAGCAGATGTAATCTTTGGTGTCAAAATTTGGTGCCCTTCTAGTATTGCTCTTTTTGGCTGGACTTAGGCCCAAATAGGCTAGCTAGTAGCTACCCCTTTACCCGATAACCGAATAGGACCGGAATAATACGGTTCTTCAATTCCGGTTCTACAAATTCTTAAAGAAATTGATCGGACGAGGAGATGAGTGATGATAAATCAGCTTTGGACCTTCAAGAGTGCAATAGGAGTGTTTTAAGTGGGGTGCAATAACCCTTGTTCTCTATAGGAACCAAAAACCCAAAATCCAACCGAAAATTCTACATTTTAGTACTGGAGAACCGACAAATTCAGAACCGATTTAATTATTAGGTTTCGGTTGGGGGTAGTTGAATAACCGAACCGGAACAGAGTCAACAGACCACCACAAACGACCTGGCAGCAAACTTTGTCTTCTGTCACCTTCTCCGTGTCCTCCCGGGTCGGTGCTCTGTGCTCACCTTTCTTTCAGAAACGCAACAAAACCCTAATTTGTACCTTTGTGAAAATTCCAAGCATCTTCTTTACACTTGAAAGGTCGAGTGAATCCTTAGCTTCGAAGCAAAATCCAACCATCAAAGAAATCAAACAATTCTAGAGAGAGAAGCAGAGATGTTTGTCTCAGCTTCAAATTCCCTTATAAAAACCCTCTTTAAACCCCAAATTTATCCCGCCGATCTCTTTATTTAAATCATTTAGGGTAAAATCATGCCTCACAGATCGGTCGGCAACAACAACAACAACAACAACAACAACAACAACAACAACAGCAATTGGAGTGCATCTTCGTTTCAGAACTTCTTCGAAGGCTGGCTGGTTCGGCAAGAACACTACTTAGATGAGCTTCTCTGTGCACAAACAGACGTTCATGAAAAATCCGAAGACGAGCTAAAAGATTTGATTGAACGAGTTCTCTCTCACTACAAACAATACTACGAAGTTAAATCTCTCCTGGCTCAAGAAGATGTCTACCTTGTTTTTTCTCCGATTTGGTTCAGTTCTTACGAGCGGACTTTCCTCTGGATCGCTGGATTCAAACCAGGTCTTGCGATCAGACTCGTTGGAAATTCAGTTGAGGATCTGTCTGAAGAACAATCGCGGAGGATGGATAGATTGAGATTGGAAACTAGGACAGAGGAGAGTGAGTTGGAAGAAGATATGGCTAGGGTTCAGGAGAGTGTGGCTGCACCGCCATTGTTGGAGCTGGCGAGAAGGTCAGGGAGATTGATTGATGGAGAGAGAAATGAAATGGAATCGGCGATTGAGATGTTGAGATCTCCGATGGAGGTTTTGGTGAGGAGAGCAGATTTCTTGAGATCAAAGACTACAATGAAGGTTTTAGAGATATTGAATTCTGTTCAGAGTGTGACGTTTTTGGTTGCTGCTGCTCAGCTTCAGCTCCGAGTACGAAGTTGGGGATTCCAAAGAGACGTTGAGAGGAATCCTTAATTAAATCATTCTATCTTTCTCTCTCTAGAGTCTAGACTGTGAGGTTCTTGGTTGTTGCTGCTCAGCTTTCAAACACGGAGACGAATCGTTAAATCAGTTGCCCTCTCTTTTTTTCCCCCCTCTCTAAAACCTCAACCTTTCTAAAGTAAACACTATCGCTAGCATGGGTTTTCTAGAGTCGAAAAATCGGTAAAAATCTATCAAGTAGCAGATGTAGGTTTTTAAAGTTAAAGTTCTTTGTTCTGTAAAAAACAAAAAAAATCCTCGGTTCTGTAGGAAGAAAGAAAGAATCTGTACTGGTTTAATGTTTTAGATTTTTAATCTTTATCAAACCAATTAATTAAGCTAACTTGTTAGCAATTTCTGTTTAATTCGATCTTTGTTTGAGATTTTTGCAGTATGATGAAATGATAATTAAAATTCTGAGTCCCACACCACCCAATTTTTGTCGATCAGAGAGAGAGAGGGGGAGGGTAAAACCAGAAAAGAAAAAAAAATATATCAAACTGTATAAATTTGAGCACCTAAACATCTTGTTCATTGAAGACTTGCTTATGAAATTTTGCTTCTAGGGCTGGATCGAAAGTTCGCAACTGAATAGTTCATTTGATCTAACTTTTCAACAATGGGCTCGTGATAAGCAAAAGAATGTGAAGAGTTTTAAAAACAAAGTTAAAAAGCTTTTAAAATGGAGATGCGGGGTATCGATCCCCGTACCTCTCGCATGCTAAGCGAGTGCTCTACCATCTGAGCTATATCCCCCTTGATGGTTCTATTAGCGATTTAAATACTAACTTTTGTGGGAAAGAGCCACCTAGTCTGGGGACGCAGAGTTCTGTTCTTTTTGAATTTTGACCCTCAGCCGGAGCTTTTAGGCCCTACTGTGGGCCCTGCCTCCTGTTTATAAGGGGCGGCTCCCTGAGTCTCGGCCAAAAAAAAGTTTATTTGTGGTCCTTTTCAGTTGCCACTGAGCAAACCAGCCTCACCAAATTCTCTCGTATGATCAAACTTTGATCAAGTTTGGTCCATATTCCGCTTTCTCACACGTGTTAGTTACAAGGCACGCTTTATCATCAAAGGAAAACCACAGATGTTGCAAAATTCTTGGAGGCCAGGGGCCCACATTCGAGATGATGATTGAGGAAAGCAAAACCCAAATGTCGCTCAAACCAGTGGACACCTGCTGACAAAAAAAAACCGTTTTATTGGCTTTCTACCGAGTTAAATGATCCCTTGTGTTGTGATTCTCTTCATCCCAAGGCAACACTTGCCTAATTCAGACTATTCAGTGCAGAAATGAATTCTTACTAGAATCTAGTCGAATTCTTACGAGGTTTTCTTCGATCTGTTTTCTCCCAAAAACACAAAAAATTCTCTGTAAAAAAAAAAAAACCAGATCTGAGATTCTGAAGAGCATGACTTGGTTCAGAAGCCTCCTTACTGCATCATCATCTTCAATCAGATCATCAATCAAACCCAGAACCATAAACCCATCTCCTAAATCCATTTTCACATCTTATTCCCATTTCTGTTCTGAACCATCATCATCTAGAGATAAAACCCAATCTCCATATACTTCTAACTATTCTGGTCTTGAACCAACAAAATCCAATGAGAAACCTAGAGTTGTGGTTTTGGGTACAGGTTGGGCAGCTTGTAGGTTAATGAAAGGTATAAACACAGATATTTATGATGTAGTTTGTGTTTCTCCTCGGAATCATATGGTTTTTACACCTTTATTGGCTTCTACTTGTGTTGGGACTCTTGAGTTTCGTTCGGTTGCTGAACCAATCGGAAGGATTCAACCTGCAATCTCTAAAGCTCCTGGTTCTTATTTCTTTCTCGCTAGTTGCAAGGGCATTGATGCTGATAACCATCTGGTGTGCTCTTTGTCTCTCATTTGTGATTAATTAGTTTTGGTTAATTTAGAATTTTGGGTATTCGTTGAGAATTTTGGGCATTCGCTGAACTGTATGTAAGTTTTGTGCTAGTAGATTGCGAGGACTGACGTGAATTTTGTGGATGGACTGATAACAATGTGGTCGTATGTTAGTTTTGCCCTGTTTCTTCAATTTTGGCTTAATTTAAAATTTTGGGGATTCGTTGAATTGTTCATAAAGTTTAGACTTTAGAGTGTAAATATTTGTTCTATTTGTTTGAGATTTATTAGATATTTAATGAAGAATCTAATGCAAATACCGAAAGATGCAAATTGATATTTAGAATTTGGTGAAAAAAAAGGTAGCCTTTGTTTGAGATTGTTCGTAAAGTTTATACTTTATACTGTAATTAATGAATAGTTGTTGAAATAAGATACAATTTGATATTAAGAATATCTGAAAAAAGAAGTAGCCTTTCTTGGTTGCAGTTTTTGTGCCAAATAGAAAGAAAGTTGCATTGACTGCATTTCCCTGTCTTTGCCTCCAATGATGAATATTTCTAAGGGTTTTCTATCAAAAGATATATTTTTCTGGCTCAAACAGGTTCCAAATCTTTTAATCCACAACTTCTAATTCTACATTTTGGATAGTAAATGGGAGTCGGCTTTGTGGATCTCAATTGTGTAAGTTAGTGTTAGATTGACGTCTTCCATTATAGCTTACCTGCAAAGAGAATGGGAGTCTTTCATGTGAATTTCAGTGATTAAAAATTACTTGTGGAGAGCCATATGCATTCGCTGGCCTGAAACTCCATACACAGATAAAACTCATAGCATCTCTCTATAATTCAACTATTATATATAAATGAAGTTGTATTTAATGTAAAAATTTAACAAAAAGAAGAGTCTCGAAATAGCATAGTGCATATATAGTTAAATTATTTAATTTTAACAAAATGACAAATATGCCCTTGAAGAGGAAGAATTTATCTAAAACAGTACTTACTAGAAATGTTATAGAAAGGACAATTTCGGAAGTTTGGCAAAAATGAACACAATGTAACTTTGAAATTTTGGCACTGTTTAGCATAGATGAACTTGATTCCGTAAAACTGATTTGCGTCGTGTGTTTACTGCAGTAACATTTTCATTATGGAAAGACATTTCTGCTCAATTATGATAAGTTTGCTTTTGGGTTTAGATTCACTGCGAGACTGTTACGGATGAATTAGAAACCTTGCACCCTTGGAACTTCAAGGTCTCATATGATAAGTTAGTCATTGCATCGGGAGCAGAAGCTTCGACTTTTGGAATCCATGGCGTGAAAGACCATGCCATTTTTCTTCGCGAAGTTGCTCATGCTCAAGAGATCCGTAGGAAACTACTCCTAAATCTAATGCTCTCCGATGTGCCTGGTATGCCATTACAAGGATATGGGATGGATCTGTCATTTTTAATTTCTCTGTTACGTGATTGTGCTTTGGAGGAATCCACTAATTTATTTCTCTTTTGGTGCAGGAATTACCGAGGAAGAAAAGAGCAGGCTCTTACATTGTGTTGTTATAGGAGGTGGTCCAACAGGGGTTGAGTTCAGTGGTGAACTTAGTGACTTCATCATTAAAGATGTTCATGAAAGATATGCCCATGTAAAGGATTACATCCATGTAACTCTAATAGAGGTTTGTCCAGATGATATTTTAGGCTTGAAATGTTTACTTGATTCATATTCTCGCTTCCCATTTATTATATGTTATGTAATTTTCCTATGCGTTTACTCTTAATAACCTTTGAACACTAAGTTTGGTTGGCCAAGGTTATATATTTGCCTTGAAAGACTTGTGGGAAATTGCCCCAAGATATATACAGACAATATTCTAATCATAGAAAAGTTTCCTTGTCAATACAGGCTAATGAGATTCTATCGTCATTTGATGTTCGCCTCAGGCAATATGCAACTAAGCAATTGACTAAGGTGAGATGTTCAGTTTCTACAAAGAAATGAAAAGGGATTGAAGGAGAGATGAACAGATCCATCCTATATAGTCTTGAATGTTGTTCTTTTTTTGGTCTCGCACAATCTTATTTGATGTGTTTCATATTGGTTCTTATGTTCTACTTATTTGCTTTATCTGTATTGCACTTAATATTTGCTTTCAGTCAGGAGTTCGTCTTGTGCGTGGAACAGTCAAGGATGTTCAACCTCAAAAGATAATTCTTAATGATGGGACAGAGGTCCCGTATGGTTTGTTGGTCTGGTCTACAGGGGTTGGTCCCTCATCATTCGTACGCTCTTTGCAATTTCCAAAATCACCAGGTGGAAGGTACATCTTTGATCATTTAGAGCTATATCTCTCACTGACATCCATTAGTTCCTTAAGTTTAGCTACCTAAAGCTTCTGCTAAGGGTTTAAGCATTTCCGTCTATCTTAACAGGGTAGGTGTGGATGAGTGGTTACGAGTTCCTTCAGTGCAGGATGTGTTTTCAATTGGTGATTGTAGTGGGTTTCTTGAAAGTACTGGTAAACCGGTACTTCCAGCTTTGGCCCAGGTTAGTTGTAAAAAGTTAACCTCTTTCAGATTTTCTACTCTCATGTTGGTAAGATTCTGAATTTAAGAGTTGTTCTTTATTTCCATCTTGTTCATGCTTGGAAACTTGAAAAGTTGATATTTAACTTGCTTAGTTGAACCAGTTTTCAAAGGTCAGATGACTTCGCTAGGCTTGAGAGCTGTACTAATTAGTATGTAGTAATTGAGATTAGCTTTCTCGATTATTTAAATAGTTTCTGTTCCGGATAGTTCAATAACCGAACTGAAACTGGCTCACACCCCTACACTCACTCAAGGGGAGGTCCAAATTCATGGGTCGATGGACCTGGAAAAGTGTCCAACAAGCCAATATTTGGCGCGACCTACACAAAGAGGTGTTAGTGAAGAATACCCCAGGTCCCTCTTACGAATACAAGTTTTGTAGGATAGGAAGCCAATTCTGAATGACAAGTAGTCGAATTTTTTCTTGAACAGTCTATTGGGTTCACTATCTTAATTGTTTTGGTTTTGGAATATCCCCTTTCCCAAGGACCTTACGATGACCTCCACTTCGAGTTGTATTTAGGGGGTGAAATATTTGTATCCTCCAGTTTCATGATGAGTGTGATTTTGTTCTCCCACTTGTAAGGTGGGTGAGCAAAACCGCACATCATCTAGCCCTGGGGTGTTATACGGCCAAAAGATGGTGAGGTTGACCATTCAACATCCCACCGGTTTGGATTGTATGCCTTTTCTCACCAACCTTTCAAGTGGGTGAACAAAATCAAACTTGTTTCTTGACAACTTCTGTTGAGGTCCCCATGTCAGACCGGTTTTGGTTACTTTTATGGGTGTATTTGAAACAGGTGGCAGAGAGGCAGGGAAAATATCTAGCTGCTCTGCTGAACCAGGTTGGTAAAAATGGTGGAGGGCGCGCGAACAGTGCAAGAGACATGGAACTTGGGGCGCCATTTGTTTACAAACATTTAGGAAGCATGGCAACTGTTGGCAGATACAAGGCCCTTGTAGACCTTAGGCAAAGCAAGGTCAGTTTCTGAAACCGCCAGTTTATTCAACTGAATGGCTATAAGCCTATAACTAATATATCATTTTTTTCCTCAGGAGGGAAAAGGTTTATCTCTTACAGGATTTGTTAGTTGGTTTATTTGGCGGTCTGCGTATCTTACCCGTGTGGTGAGTTGGAGGAATAGGTTCTATGTGGCAGTCAACTGGGCCACAACATTTGTGTTTGGTCGTGATATAAGTCGTATCTGAATTGGAATATAAAAGGTACCAGAAATCTCATGTTTACTTCCAAATACATTTGTTTTTCTTGTTTTATGTTAGAACAAAAAAATCAGTACTGTGCCAAAACTTGCAAATTACTGTATGGTCATGGGACTTGTCTACGACCATTTAACTCCCCACCAATCACATGGTGGGCTCTTCTTGACCCCCGTGTAATGTGACTCAACAAAATTGAACTCCCCATCTTCTGTATTAGTTGTTTAAAACATGCATAGAAGTGCATTTATGCGTGTGCTTCTCGCTAGTAACTCAACAAAGCATGTTTGAGCAAAATTCTTCACCCTTTGTTTGTTCTAAAATTGTCTAAAACATTGATGTTTGCCGTTGTTTGCAGGATTCGTTTATTGGTATATTAGGTGGCATGCGAGTCTCCGACAGTCCAATGTTATAAGCTGCATGAACAGATTCCTCATGATGTTCAACTAGGCCTTCAAGTTTGTGATTGGTCCTCGTATGAACTGCCATCTAGACCCGAAAAAACAGGTGCTAAAGATCTCATTCTCAGTTGAAAAGTGTATGCGGTTTAGTATATTTGTATTTGCAAGACAAATCTTGATTTATTTTTTTTCTGAAATAGTCATCCTTCTATTCTTCTTAAACTTGGCCAAGTAGGGGGAATTGCCACGTAAAGAGTAGTTTCGTTTCGCCCTGATTTTTAAATAAATTGTGTTGTAAAGTGTATTTTGGTTACAGGATCCATTAAGCAATGTTTTGTTATTAGTCTGTAGCCATCGGCGCATGCGTGCATGTAATTGACAAATCCTCTTACCACCAATTCAAAATGAGAGACCGTGCAGTTGAGTTTGGGATTTGTTGTAGTAGAGCAATAGTTTGTTGATGTTCTTGTTCTGATAGGGGTTAAAAGTGAATTTACTTGACAGAATTAGCAATGAACGACTCTATATTGCAAGTTTGGATGGTATACTCAGACAGAGAAGGCATGGTTGGCCAGATTTGGAACTGAACTGAAGGGTCAACAGCAAAAGAAACAAAGAGAAAGGAAAAACCGAGCTGAATGGGGACTTAAGTCGACCAATTCCAGCCAAAACAGGGTTTAATGAGAACCAGAGTCCTTGAATAATTCCAGCCAAAAAGGATATTAATGGTTTCTGATCAAAATTATCTACTGTTTAATATGAATTGGAAAGTTCAGGTCCCGATCTAATCACCGTTGATTTTCAATAATTGGATAATAGTGTTATAAGTATTAGAATGTGGTGATTCTCGGAGAGCATGTTATATGATTTAATTATTGTTGATTTTCAATAACTGAATGATAAGTATTAAAATGGGGTGATTTTTGGTAAGAATGATGTATATGGTGAGAAGAATATTCATATTAAAAATCTAACCTTGATTCATCTTTATGTGGGCCGTACAGATCATTGTAACCAAATAATGTAAGAATAAGAAGCTGATCCTAACCTTTATTTAAACATAATCCAAAGATTAAGAGAAAGAAAAAGAGAAGAAACCACTCCACAAGTCTTTTAAGATTTCTCTAGTGATTAAACAATCAGCGCTGCTGTTTGGCCTGACCATATTATAAAATAAATGTCAGATGCTTATGTGGCAGTGGGAGCTGGAAACCCTCTCAAAACACACAGCGACCAGCAACATGCGTGGTCACGCAGCGGAAACCTTAACAAAACCGTTTGCCCGTGCGGCACTACGGACTCCCTCCTAGTCCGCAGTAAGCCTCATAAACCATATTGGTTCGTCTCAAGACCTTCTGGTCATCTTGTTCCAACATGCACAGCGGAAATACCAGCACGAGTCCCTTGCTCCTGAGCTGGGCTACAAGTCGCTTCATTGCGTATCACCCGCGACGCTCGCCCAACAAGTAGGATTCACTGTATCCGTACATCTGGCCAAGCTGATACTATTCGGACTGCCCATACGATCATAAGCTTCGCCATCATAAAGCATCGAGGCTATAACCAAGTATACGTATATGCGAGGTCCATCCTGGCTATAAGGTTCCAGCATAGCACCATGAGAACGCTAACATGCAACCTGACTAGCATCCAATGATCCGGGCATAGTTCGCCCCTTACTATGCCATAACGTGCTACGCTCCCTCAGATAGCCCAACAAGGCATGCCAAGCATATCCATCAGCCCACCAAGATATGCATCTCGGATAACTCCATCCTTCCCATGAAGCTTCAGGCCATGCATCCTGTAGACACCTTGTCTAGCATGCATAGGAACTTGAGGCCTTCAAGGAATGCCGCTGTACAACCTCTCACGTGTACAGTCCCAAGCCGTCTCCTACGACTAGGGAAACCGATGCATAGCCCTTCAGCCATGCATGACCCGGCCCACGGGTTGCGCCGTGGAAATCCCAATTAAGCTTCACCCGAAGGTGAAGCAGGGAGGTCGGGACCCCTCCCCATAGTAGACTTATTTACCTTTTTAAATCTACCAAGGGGAAACATCAAAACATGAGACCAATCATACTCTTTTCTGGCCCATGAGATGAATATTCACTAAGCCTCCAAGCTTCCTCCTGAATATTCACAACACAGCACTTTCGTGCCATGAAGCTACGCACCACAATCTGGCTCAGTCCGCATCTTCAAGCGCCACACCCCTCCTATGTAGCGCATATGCATTTGGCCTACATGCCTTGGTCACGGTCTATGCCTATTCAAAGAATAGGTCTGTGACATTCTCCCCCACTTATTTGGTCGATGCCCTCATCGACCCACACCCCACCAGACTTCGTACCAATGCGCCATCCCCTAATCAAGTGCTACTCTGATTTGACGCCTCTGCGTGCTGCCCCTTCTCGACCTCTGCTCACCCCCTGGGTAACAACACACTCCGCCCAACACCTTGGTTGAACTCGGCTTCGGCGAACACTAAATACTCATTTGATCAGTCGGCACCACCCTTTGTGCCAACATGGCTAAAACTTCAGCCGGATACTGTCCCGCAGGACAGGGGCCCTCAGGCCACTTAAGCACCACCTCGGTGCGGCCACCTTGGCCAGGACATCTCCTTGATGCCCCATCAGTCGGCACTACCCTTTGTGCCAACACGGCTATCCCTTTTAGCCGCAAACGTCCCGCAGGACACGGGCAACCCACGTGCCGCTTCAAACACCATCTTGGTGCAGCCAGCTCGGTCGGGCCTCCACTTCGTGCCCCGATCTTGAGCTCCATTCCCCTGGTTGGCTCACTACAATGTGCACCTGATCCTCCAATCAAGGTACACCTTCTCCAAACATCACTTCGATGCTAAGCGGTCTAGCGACTGACATCCTCCCCCACTTATTTCGGCGATGTCCTCATCTTCATTCAATCCGCACATGTGTCTTCCTTGACACTTGCCCCATTTTGAGTCTTCAAACTCTTATTGATTCCAGCAGTGCATTTCACCCTGTGGCATCTTCTTTTCCCACAAGTAGAACTCGGATGAATCGTAGCAGCTTCTGGAACCCTATTGCCAGAGTCTTATGCCACTGCGACGGACCACACCTTTGTCCTGCCCGCACTGGTTCTTCGAACTAACATCTCTTGGTTGCTCTTCACCATGTACCTCACCTACTTGCCCACATGCGGAACTCTTCCAACGCACAACTTGGTCTTGTACATGCCAGTCTCGTCATCATTGCTCATCTTTGAGCTTACAAAGAACTCGAGCACTGCCCCACTCAAGTATTAACATCGCTTCCAGCTCTGAGTTAGCATCTCGATCGCAATGTAGTGCTCACACCTACTACAAAGGACCTTGCAATGCGCATCGCAGTGCAAACACCGCAACACAACTCATCTTGCTTCCCTAGGATCGAACTCTGTACCTCGTGTACTCCTGCCAATTCCTTCCAGGGAAAGCTTCCACCCAAATGCACCTCTGTTTGCACCATCGACCAATCAACCCTGCTTGATGGTCATTCTGTTTGAGCGCCTCATTTGCACCCTTTCTGTGCATACCCCTTCTTCCGAAGGGTCACTTTGCGCTACTGAATATCGGAAGAGAGACATCTCGTATGCCAATCTGACACTAACACCATGTTTGAATATGCCACCTATCCGGCTTCTGCTTGTCTTTAAGGCACCCATTAATGCAGCTCCACATCCAACACTATGGATCAGAGGATGTATATGCACCATCGATCAAACTCGCTCTGATACCAACTCTTTGGGATCAGAGAATGAATATGTCTCACCATTTTGGCTCTGATACCAACTGTGTTGGATGTGGAGCTGCATTAATGGGTGCCTTGAAGACAAGCAGAAGCCATTTTGGATAGGTGGCATATTCAAACATGGTGTTAGTGTCAGATTGGCACGCGAGATGTCTCTCTTCCGATATTTAGTGGCGCAAAGTGACCCTTCGGAAGAAGGGGTATGCACAGAAAGGGTGCAAATGAAGCGCTTAAACATAATGGCCATCAAGCAGGGTTGATTGGTCGATGGTGCACCCTGGGAGGAGTTGGCTGGAGTACACGAGGTACATAGAGCGTGATCCTAGGGAAGCAAGATGAGTTGTGTTGCGGTGCTTGCACTACGATGCGCATGGCAAGGTCATTTGTAGTAGGTGTGAGCACTACATTGCGATCGAGATGCTAACTCAGAGCTGGAAGCGAGGATAATACTTGAGTGGGGCAGCGCTCGAGTTCTTTGTAAGCTCAAAATGAGCATTGATGACGAGACTGGCATGTACAAGACCAAGTTGTGTGTTGGAAGAGTTCCACATGTGGGCAAGTAGGTGAGGTACATAGTGAGAGCAACCAAGAGATGTTAGTTCAAAGAACCAGTGCGGGCAGGACAAAGGTGTGGTCCATCGCCGTGGCGTAAGACTCTAGCAATGGGGTTCCAGAAGCTGCTACGGTTCATCCGAGTCCTACTTGTGGGAAAAGAAGATGCCACGGGGTGAAGTGCACTGCTGGAATCAATCAGAGTTTGAAGACTCAAAATGGGGCAAGTGTCAAGGAAGACACATGTGCGGATTGAGTGACGATGAGGACATCGCCGAAATAAGTGGGGGAGGATGTCAGTCGCTAGACCGCTTAGCATCGAAGTGATGCTTGGAGAAGGTGTACCTTGATTGGAGGATCAGGTGCACATTGTAGTGAGCCAACCAGGGGAATGGAGCTCAAGATCGGGGCACGAAGTGGAGGCTCGGCCGAGCTGGCTGCACCAAGATGGTGTTTGAAGCGGCACGTGGGTTGCCCCTGTCCTGTGGGACATTTGCGGCTAAAAGGGATAGCCGTGTTGGCACAAAGGGTAGTGCCGACTGATGGGGCATCAAGGAGATGTCCTGGCCAAGGTGGCCGCACCGAGGTGGTGCTTAAGTGGCCTGAGGGCCCCTTTCCTGCGGGACAGTATGCGGCTGAAGTGATAGCCGAGTGTTAGCACAAAGAGTGGTGCTGACTGATCAGATGAGTATTCAGTGTTTGCCGAAGCCGAGTTCAGCGAAGGTGTTGGGTGGAGCGTGTTGTCACCAGGGGGTTGGCAGAGGTCGAAAAGGGGTAGCACGCAGATGCGTCAAGTCAGAGTAGCACTTGATTAGGGGAGGACGCATTGGTACGAAGTCTGGTGGGGTGTGGGTCGATGAGGGCATCGACCAAATAAGTGGGGGAGAATGTCACGGACCTATTCCTTGAATAGGCGTAGACCGTGACCAAGGCCTGTAAGCCGAAGGCATATGCGCTACATAGGAGGGGTGTGGCGCTTGAAGATGCGGACTGAGCCAGATTGTGGTGCGTAGCTTCATGGCACGAAAGTACTGTGTTGTGAATATTCAGGAGGAAGCTTGGAGGCTTAGTGAATATTCATCTCATGGGCCAGAAAAGAGTATGATTGGTCACATGTTTTGATGTTTCCCCTAGGTAGACTTAAAAAGGTAAATAAGTCCACTATGGGGAGGGGTCCCGACCTCCCTGCTTCACCTTCGGGTGAAGCTTAATTGGGATTTCCACGGCGTAAAACGTGGGCTGGGCCGCGCATGGCTGAAGGGCTATGCATCAGTTTCTCTAGTCGTAGGAGACGGCTTGGGACTGTACACGTGAGAGGCTGTACAGCGGCATTCCCTGAATGCCTCAGGTTCCTATGCATGCTAGACAAGGTGTCGGCATGATGCATGGCCTGAAGCTTCAAGGGAAGGATGGAGCTATCCGAGATGCATATCTTGGTGGGCTGATGGATATGCTTGGCATGCCTTGCTGGGCTATCCGAGGGACGTAGCACGTTATAGCATAGTAAGGGGCGAACTATGCCTGGATCATTGGATGCTAGTCAGGTTGCATGTTAGTGTTCTCATGGTGCTATGCTGGAACCTTATAGCCAGGATGGACCTCGTATATACGTATGCTTGGTTGTAGCCTCGATGCTTTGTGATGGGGAAGCTTATGATCGTATGGGCAGTCCTAATAGTATCGGCTTGGCCAGATGTACGGAGACAGTGAATCCTACTTGTTGGGTGAGCGTCGCGGGTGATACGTAAGGAAGCGACTTGTAGGCCAGCTCAGGAGCAAGAGACTCGTGCTGGTATTTACGCTGTGCATGTTGGGACAAGATGACCAGAAGGTCTTGAGACGAACCAATATGGTTTATGAGGCTTACTGCGGACTAGGAGGGAGTCCGTAGTGCCGCACAAGCATGCGGTTTTGTTAAGGTTTCCGCTGCGTGACCACGCATGTTGCTGGTCGCCGTCTGACCCCGTGACAGTTAAGTGGTAGGTCCTACCCTGCCACATAGATATGTGACATTTGTTTTGTAAGATTGGTGGGCCAAAAAACTTTATTGTTAAACAATAGAGGAAACCTAATAAAGTGGATGATGCCACCAGCCACCACCCATGTCTTATGTTGACTTTGAATAATTAACTACAAGAGTCATGGTAACGAGTAAAATGGATATGCTTTTTTTTTTTCCTTCTATACAATGTGGTGTCTAGATTATAGATGCGCGATCGAAAAAAGAAAAAAGTCATTTGCTGATGTTTGTTTATTAGATCAGCACAACAACTCCATATGTGAAATAACAAACAATATGCCTATCAAAAAAAATAAAAAATAAAATAATGACTCCCCTTACATAAGTAGAATAAAAAGATACTACTCCAACACTAGACTCAACTAACCCTACATCGACACAAACTAATACCTTTGGTCCGTCCCATTGCCATCCTAGTCATAGTAGGGGTAAAAGTGGAAATTATGAAAGAAAATTTTACTTTCTTTAAAAAATCTCGTTTGTGCATTCTTGTGTGAAGTTACAGATGAAATGCAACAGTAAATTTAATTTTAATGTGTGTTATGTTTCAATGCCATTTGAGACAGGCATAGTAGCATTGCTCTTTATTTTTGTAAAGTAAATTGATAGTTTTAATTATACATTTTACTTGCAAATAGAACTTCCATAAAATAACAATTTTATTAAATTTATATATTTTGTCGGTCCCAACTTAAGTTTAAAAGTAAAAATATTAATCGATAATTAAAACTCCAATTAATTAATAAATTTCACATATCCCGAACTTATTAATTTATAGAGTTTAACTCAACGAACTCATGGCAAACCTAACAAAGGAACCAACTTTGTTATTCGAAACAACTTTATTGTTAAATACCCATAATTATTCTGCTTTTCAATTTCTGTCAATTTTTTTTTCATTTAATAAGAGTAAAATAAAAAAGTGATAATTATCTACAACCTTTCTATATTTTTATACTGTTCAAGTAACATTAATGCTTAAATACACAGCAATAGATGCTTGAGAAATGTAGAAAAACTACTATTAACATCGACATCCAGAGTCATTCCAAAAGGATAAGATGGGTATTATTAAGAAATCATCTTTAGGTTCCCCATCGAAGTTGCCGAAGGTCCTACTAGGAAGGTATCTAATCTGACCGTCTGGTGCACTCCGTACTCATCGTCCGGTCTTATTCTATTTATTTAAAGTTTTTCATTTGCGCACTCCTTGACCGTTCTTTTACTTTTCCTAATGCATTTGATCTCCTCCGTCCATTGCTTGACTTACACAAATCTCTAGACAACAGAAAAAGAAGTTGAATGTCTAACAAATGCATTTCTGCTGCTGCTGCTGCTCACGAAAGAAAAACGAAAAGCAAACTCATAATCTCCCATTAATCGATTCGCCATGTTCGCCATACGCCTCTTGCGGAAGGCGAAAAATCTTCATAATCAACAGGTAATCAAATCAACTCAACTCAATCAAACAATAAAAATCTATAATTCTTTTCAATGAAGTTCTTTCATGTTTCAAATTTGTCCTCTTTTAATCAATTTCTGCTTTGTTTCATGCTTTTAGCTACAAGACATAATATTATTGTTATTGTTGTTCTAGGGTTTTCCTTTTGATCGAAAATGACAAAAACATTTGCTCTACAATTGCGATTTCCTTATTTTCTTTGTTTTAATCCCTTCTTTTTTAATCCATATTGAAGAGAGAGAGAAATAGCTAAGTTTCATTTTAATTGAAGAGAGAGAAATGGGTAAGTTCTGTTTTAATTCATTATCACTTTCCGTTAGATTTTCTGAAAAAGGCGCAGTTTTGGACATGTTGTGTAAAGCTTCTATTTTTAGCTTAATAAATAAAAATCACATGATCAGGTTGGTCATTAATTAGCATTGAGATAGAAACTCAAAACTAGGGCATTATATGCAGCTACTGGTACAAAAAAGAAAAAAACCCTAGAAGGAATTGAAATGTAGGACTTTGTTTTGTTCAGCCATTCGGGTGTTATTTTGCACTGTAAGAAGACAGTGTATTGGGAGCAGGGAGAGAAAAAAATTTATAACTTTTGGTGCAAACTGGTGATTTAAATAGGTTTAAAGCCCCTTCATCGATTACCATTTTTTGGAGTGTTGAAGAGAACTTTGAACTTGCTCCATTGGATGCTTTTGGAAATTGATGCTCCAAGCATTACTCCTCTATACTCTTTTCGATTGTTGAAGTCATCGCATCCAAGCCAATTTTAACATGTGTTAGCTTGTTTCAGTGAGTTTTGATTTCCCTAGGAGATATTTAAAAGTTAAAGGATGTTTTTAGAGCTTATGTCAGCAGATCCGATTTGGAACTTCTCAGAATATTCCAATTTGCACATTTCAGTTTTTCAGCAGACTGAAACACTCAGTTGAAATAAGGTTTTAAACCTTGATGTGTGCCATCAAATTAAGAAAAACTTTTTAAACCTTGTTGTGTATCATGGGTTTATGGTGTAGAACCAGAAGAGGGAGAAAAGTAGGACAAGATAATAAAAGAAAATCAAATTTCAATTAATGGATTCATCAGCTTGTTTTCACACTATCACTAGCGACTTATTTATAACTGTAGAATTAGTGAAAAAAAGAAACTTTCCTAAACTGAGAAAAAGAAAATTACCTTCAAAAATTCCCAACCCTGATAAAATACCAAATTCTACTATATTAAGTTTGACATACTAAACTAAAGAAACACAAAATCCAAAATAAAAAGACTAAAATAACCAAAACATTAGCTCCTTTGCCTACACCTGTAGACCTGATAATTGTCTACATTATCTGCATCGGTATAAATCGTTACTTACGTATTTCTCTCATACTGAGGTTTTATGTTGCATGTGCTTGGGGTATTATTCCATAGTTTAGTTGTACATTTGTTATTTTGACTTGTTTCACTGTTTCCTTTTATGACAACATCACCTGAAAATACACATATCAGCTTAAATGTTGTACATTCTGCCTTATATTTAATCTTAGTGGGGAACAGATATCTTACTGTAATATTTCTCCTTTACTTTCTTGAACCAGCACAATGTGCCACATGGAAGTGTGGCACCAACAGACTTGGATCCTCACATTGCTCATCACTATGGTATCCCATCCACGTCATCAATTCTTGCTTTTGACCCCATTCAGCGCCTCATGGCCATTGGGACACTGTGAGTTGAAATTCTTAACTGATAACTGCATGAATTGTGAGCTAGAGCTAGAATTTCGATTGAGCATCAACGACGTGATAATAGTAATGCACTCTGTTCTCTTAGTTCATTTTCCTCTTTGTATTTGGCAAACTTAAAAGTGAAATTCATTATTAACAGAAAAACAAAGCAGATAACAAGTTGGTAGTGTTGGCATATTTGAAATAGTTGACAATGCGTAATTATATTTGACTGAAGAATTTGATTAGTTTCAACTATATAGTTGTTTATAAAATAAGAAATTGAAGTATTTGCCTTGTTATTGGCTTATTACATCCGAAGCATAGAAAGGATTGGCTAAAACAAGGAAGACAACATAGATTTCCCTTGCTGGGCCTACAGATCATACAAATGAGAGTCAAAGGTGCAGTTTCTTTCCTTGTACAAAGTTAAGGTACTACTAGAATATGAAAGCACCATGTTCTGGGAATGATTTCGTGAATGCAGCTTGATAGTTATGGATAGATCTTGAGCCACCATCATTGTAGGAAACTTACCTAGTCTCAGCTTTTTTTTCACTGGAAGACTTCCATACAGGAGAGCACAAATTAGTTGGCTGACAACTTTAGGTGTTGAATATCCTTTGTAAACAAGTTGGAATTTCATACAAAGTTTGCGGAATTGTGGATTTGACCTTTAGTTTATGAGCCATTTTCCTCTTAGCTTTCTTCGTCTTGGTACTCCTTAGTTGTTCAAGAATAACTGATACAAATATACCTCACCTCTTCATGATCGGTACTCATCCTACAGGAAAGAAAATAAGAACTGGAAGATATACCTGGTGATGACACCACACCAGTACTCATCCTCATGTTGTATATACCCCCCTCTCCAAAAAAAAAAAAAAAAAAACAGCCTTTAACTTACCAAAAGACTCAGAATTTTTTTGATTTGGAGGGCCATCATTTTTATTCTAGGTCAATCGTTTCCAAGTGGTTGTTGTGGCTTTCCAAGGGAATCTGTGCCACACATCAGCATAAGTTCAGAATCCTGAGGTATCAGCACCTCGAAGACACCGTGCACTGCACATATGTGAGGTGGATTTCCTTGGCATGTGGAGCACAGCGCAATCATATCTATTTACCTTGCCAAATTACTGATTGTACTGAATCTGATAACCCTAGGAGTTGCATTGTCCCTATCTTTTCTTGAATCCATTGGAAGTGAGTGATGATTTTGACCTTCCATGTACTCTTTTCTTCCGGAGTTGACAATGAAAGATTCATTGAATAGCATGCCATGTAATTGATTTCAAAAGACATGTAAGTTGGATTCCTCAAATAATTAGAAGCAATTTCAAAGAATAAAAAGATCATTGTGCATGATTTGTTATTTGCTCTTTATAAAAAAAATAAAAAAAATGACTTGTTATTTGCTTGTAGTAAGATTCCTTTTTTTCAATTGGTTCGATGCGTCTGTAAACTTAGCTCGCATGTTGATGATTAAAGGAAACTTGATAAACTTTTTATGTCTGAGTTTGTTATTGTAAATACTAAATACTGAAGGAATATAGGTCATTTAGTGGGGGAGGAATTTCACTGTTAAAACAATAAGCATTTTATACTAGACCTAAAATGCAGAGACCATTGTTGTTTCTTGTAGCTTCTCTGGCAGCATATGGCACACATAATACTCCATTTTTCATTTTTTATTTAATTTTATTATATATAATTATTATGTGGATCACTGCAGGGATGGTAGAATAAAAGTGATTGGTGGTGATAATGTGGAAGGCCTTCTAATATCCCCAAAACAGTTGCCCTACAAAAATTTAGAGGTTTGTAAGTTGAGATCGACTAATGCTGAATTGCAAATTGTCCCTGCCTTTGTTCAGTTTAATTCTTTGTTATCCTAGATGTGATCTTTAAATACGTCAGACGTCAGTTCATTGCGAGGCATTTACATTTTCAGCATTGATGAAGGGTTCAAATACGTTTGGGACTTTCAGTGTATTGTCAGCTATAACATATATATACACACACTTGTGTTTTCCTCCTAGTTTTGTGATGCATCTCACATGCACATGCATATGGACCTTAATGCAGAAAAAAGCTTCATTGATTTATCACGGATTTGTTCTGATATGAATTAGTTGTTCAGATTAACCGATCTGATTTACCATACATCCGAGTTAACTATTGATTCCCATGGCGGATAAGTTCAGAACCATGTTGGTGCCTATGGTAATTTATGCAACACCCAAAAGAATGGAGAATATTTGTACTTTGGGCCTGCTTTGTACATTATTAATTTTGAATCCCCAGCATTTGCAAAGCTTGCGCTATGGCTGCTTGGTGGCAACCAAGAAAATTCATTTTTTTAAAAAAATTCTTCTTAGTGTTTTTTTTATTCAAATTCTATTCTGTTGTATGCAAAATTTTGCAACATATCTTTTCATGCAAAAAATTGCAGCAGATTTGTATAAAGTTGTTGTGGGACTGTTCAAATATTTGCATGACAAGCTCTATTTGGTGCGGCATCAAAGACCTGAAAATATGAGATTCATTGCGATCATTTGCAAGTTGCAAATATTCATGCTATACCAAGCAAAGCTTTAAACAAGAAATTCGTTGTTTATATTGTCCTCATTTTCTTGTCAGTAAATTTTGTCGTTGTAACTAAAACATTCATTTTGGCAGTTCCTTCACAACCAAGGTTTTCTGGTGAGCGTCTCAAATGAAAATGATATCCAGGTATTGTCACTTTACTTATTTATGAGCTAGGCAATTTCTGTTTTGTATGAATCATGGGCTCTGATTAGGCCACTTTTCTTTGCATTTTCCTTGTCATTAAATGTGTCTCTCTTCGCAGTCTGTTTGTGTTTTTTTCCACGGCATGCTACTTCTGGTTATCTCTATACAAGTTTGTTCGTTTTTTTTTTAAGTCTGACTTCCAAAAGGGACTACAAGTGTTTAGGACAGATGGCACAGGAGTATATCTGTCTTATTAGTTTTTCACCTGGTGCATTTGCATTCCACTCTGCATTTATGATGTTGCTTTGTTGGAATTGCTATGTATACATATCAACAAATTCAGTTTGAACCATCTCTCAAAATTATCTACGATGAAGAATGCTAAACTTATAAATTGTTGCAGGCCCATTTATAGGTTTTCTTTCTGTCTTTGCAATATTTTACCAATTGGTTTAATAAAATTTTCAATTTCGCAGGTTTGGGATCTGGAACACAGGCGTATAGCTTGTTCTTTAAAGTGGGAATGCAATATAACTGCTTTCTCTGTGATCCCGGGCACCTATTTCATGTACTGTCTTTGGATATAGCTGTGAATTTAACATATTAAGTACATGCCAAATGATCCTATTGATCTGTTGTTTTTAACAGGTATGTTGGTGATGAGTATGGGATGGTGTCTGTATTGAAGTATGATGCTGAAGAAAAAAAGATTTTGCAATTGCCATATCATATTCCCGCAAATTCTTTAGCCGGTAGGCAGAAATTGTCTTTTACATGCTCAGACATAAATTAAACAGTTCTTGTATCCTATTTTAGAAAAGCTTCTATCTCTAGTTTGTCTTGAAATCTTTCTAATGTCACAATTTGTGCTATGTCACAGATGCAGCTGGGGTTTCACTACCCAATCATATATCTGTTGTTGGAGTTCTCCCCCAACCCTGCACTTCTGGGAATAGGCAAGATATAGAAAAAGTGCTTTAAGTTTCTAAATTTGGTTTTCTAGTTTGAATTTTGACGCCATGAACTAGGTTTTATGATCATTTTATAACAATTCAACTTGTAAATTGGATGCTTAGTCATTGATTTTGAAGGAAGTATCAGTAGTTGTGTTGTACCATCTAGTAGACATCTAGATATAAATCTTTGGTTCTATGAGTATATTGCATAGCTATAGATTAAATATCTTGAGAATAGGACATTCTTTTATATCCTTGGTCACATGTGAGTGGATTCAATGGAAAGTAAAATGTATGGTCACTACCTTTTATTAACAATTGCATTTTGAAGAGTATGATTGTTTTGAGTATGTTGCATGGCCTTTGTCACATGAGGCTGGAAAGTAAAATTTGTAGCCACCATAAGATGCTTTAGTTTACCTTTTCTTAATGCATTTTAAAAATTATGGTTCTGCAGAATGCTGCTTGCATATGATAATGGATTGATTATTCTCTGGGATGTTTCTGAAGCTCGGGTTGTCCTTGTTAGAGGCTACAAGGATCTCCAATTAAAGGATGGTGAGGTTGTTGATTCTTCAGGTAGAGTCAGTAATGAACTTCCACAAAATACATCTGAGCTTGAACAAGAGGAGAAAGAAATAAGCTCTCTTTGTTGGGCATCTTCCGATGGGTCCATTCTTGCTGTTGGATACGTAGATGGAGATATTATGTTATGGAACATGTTGAGTGCTTCCTCTGTCAAAGGTCAGCAAGCTGGGATGTCATCTAATGATGTTGTTAAGCTACAATTATCTTCTGGCAAAAGAAAGCTTCCCGTCATTGTCTTACACTGGTCCGCAAATAGTAGATCAAACAATGACCGTGGAGGCCAATTATTCATCTATGGAGGTGATGAAATTGGATCCGAAGAAGTCCTTACTGTACGTTTCTTCTCTGAATCTGGTTTCCACTCTTTAATTGTTCACATACTTAATCTTTACAGTCAAATTTCTTGCACTACTTGTGGCTGATTAGTAATTACTAGCTTTGGTGAGTCAATTTATTTCTTCAGTGTCAATCCAATCTGTCATAGGTCTCCACTGAGATTGCTCTCAAGATAGACTTTTTGTACTCTGTGATGACCACTTGTGGAATCTTGGTTTACCTACAATTTACCGTAACGACTCAGGGAAACAATCTACCTACCTATCTCCTTTTTCAATGCACATGTAGATTAGTATATCACTCCAGACATTTTTAACAAAAATAATCGGATCACTGTTGTGATGTTCCTATCTTTTGCACAAAGCCATATAGTGGATATGCCACATCTGTAATGTGCTGTTGTTTCTTCTCCTGATATCAACTATTTTTTATGTAACTTTTCCATAGGTTGATTATTGAGTGGCAGCATGAAAGCATTCCTTTATATATCTTTTCGCCATGTGTCATTCAACTTTTCTTGAATGATCCAAGAAATGTAAACAGTAAATTAGGAAGCACATGCTGCTTTGGTTTGATATTTCTAACATTGATCACGGGAGCTGTGCAGCTGTGCTAAATATTTTATGTGGTTGTTGCAGGTCTTGAGTCTTGAGTGGTCCTCTGGGAGAGAAGCTTTAAAATGTGTCAACCGCGTGGACCTGACTCTCAATGGATCTTTTGCAGATATGATTTTAGTACCAAATGCTGGGCCAACAGAGAATAATACCACTGGTGCCCTCTTTATATTGACAAACCCTGGACAATTGCATACATATGATGATGCTAGCTTGTCTGCTTTTTCATCTCAGCAGGAGAAAAATCCTCCTGTTCGTGCAATGCCATTTCCTGTGGTGATACCAATGCTTGACCCCTACATGACTGTGGCTAAGCTAATTTCAGTACCCATGGGCGGACATTCGTCAAAGGCTCTCCTAGAGGTGGTGTAGTTCTATTAGATGACTCATCTTATTCCAACTCTTAGTTTCTATTCTTTATGTTCATTGATTTACTTCTTGTTTTTCCAAGTAGATAGCCTCAATTATGAAAACTGGAGGGACACCTACACTGACTGCGAGTACAAAGTGGCCTTTGACTGGTGGGATTCCCACTCAAATGTCCTTTTCAGAAGATGCTGGTGTAGAGAGAGTATATATGGCAGGTTATCAAGATGGATCAGTCCGAATATGGGATGCCACATATCCAGTCCTATCACCCATAGTTGTTTTAGAAGGCGAGGTTAGATCTTCAGCATAAACGATCCATCAATTTCTTTTCCTTAAAAACTGTTATAAGACATGCATCATCATCACTTTAATTATGTTAATCAACAAAGGGCAGTTTAGTTAATAAGAAATGGTATTCTAACAGCAGTACACGACAGGTACGACATATTGAAGTATCTGGTGCCAGCGCCCCAGTATCAGCATTGGATTTTTGCTTTCTTACTACAAGTTTGGCTGTTGGCAGTGAATGTGGTCTGGTCAGAATGATTTTTTAATAGTAGCTTTTTATTGAGCTTACTTCAAAGCTTATGTTATATGATTATTCTGATTTTCTTTTCTTGTGTAGGTTCGTGTATATAAACTTGGTGGGAATGAGACAAGTTTTCACTTTGTGTCAGAAACTAAACATGAAGGTGATTTACTAGACATTTCTATGCAAGCTTACTTTGATATACTTGAGATCTTGCAAGAGTACCTCTTTTGTTAGCTAACCTGGTCTTAAGTTACAGAGACAGTAAATCCTTATCACAGATGCAGTTGATTCGTAAGACATTGAGGTTATGCCAAACATCCTGAATCTGATTTTCATGAATCTAGTACAACCTTATCATACTTGTTTTCAAATTATTTAGGTCATGTTGTTGGGTTTGTAATTACGTGTATGCTCCCCTTTCTCTTTACTGGTATAAATAAGTGATGTTTGGTCTTTTTATGGTATCCATTCACTTTAGAGAAGTTTATGTTGGACCAATTGTGTGATATTTGTTACCCATTCCTTACTGCCTTCATTCGCTTTATTCTTGATAAATGTTAGACATTTGCAACTTGTTCCACAGTTCACACTAAGCATCAAGAGAAAGGACTTCAATGTACGGCTGCCTTTTGCATACTGAACTCTCCCATTCGAACCATACAATTTGCAAATTCTGGAGCCAAACTTGCCGTAGGGTTTGAATGTGGTCAGGTTAGTATCGTCTATATACTAGTTTCGTAATTATTTTTTTCTATTCGTTTGATGTGTGAGGCCTATTGATTGGTCATATTGGTTATATTGTTTATAAGGGTTCTCTTTTTTACTTCTTCCATTTCAGGTTGGAATGCTTGATATGAGTTCATTATCAATTTTATTTCTTACAGACTCTGTATCTGGCTCAAGTTCCCCGATTATTTCAATGGATATGAAGGCATTTACAGACATTTGTAGCTTGATAAACAGTTCGAAGTCCCAGGAGTCCAAAAGCCCAAAGGACTCTGCTGATGAAGAAATGTTTATTTTAACCAGGGATTCACACATTGTTGTTCTTGACAGTGTTACTGGTAATAAGATTAGCTCCTGGCCGACACAACAAAAGAAGGGGTCAACTGCAATTTCCATGTCTATAATAGGCAAGACACAAATGTCTTTCTTTTATTTTTCTGTTTTTCTTTTTTTTTTTGGCAAGAATACCAGTTAGTAGTTGGCAATTAGTGGGTGAAGGCTAGTTTCAAACCCACGCCATAGTATCAACACTTACCCCCTTTACCAAATCAACTAACTGGCACCTTCAAGCAAAGCTTCCTTTTTATTTAAGTTTTTTGTTTTATCAGTATAATTTTCCTATCACTCGTACTTGTCTAAGAGCTGCTTATCTACTCCAGATAACAACTCTTCCGTTGAGGAAGTGTCCACCGGGGAGCACTTGGAGCAGCATCTATCCAAGGATGGTACTACTCAGACTGATCCTGCACACATTAATACCCTTGGTGAAGTTAACCCACAAGTTGAACTTCAGAGCTCTAGTGAAACCAAAAGTTCTGTGAAGAGATCATTGGATTCGCTTGTTTTGCTTTGTTGTGAAGATGTATTGCATGTATACTCTTTAAAATCTGTGATACAGGTGTGCCTTTTATCTTTGTGAGTTTATTTTCACTTGTAATATTTTCTTTCGCAAATTGATGTAATCTGCTTCTACTTTAGGGGGACAATAAATCCATTCACAAAGTGAAACTTGCGAAACCGTGTTGTTGGACTACAACTTTCAAAACGACAAATGAGAAAGCTTCGGGGCTAATTTTACTATATCAGACTGGAGTGATAGAAATAAGGTAAAGTGCGAACTCCACAGATTTTTCTCTCTTTCCTTATTTAAATTTTTGGCTTATCCTGCATTATCAACATTCCAAATGATACTGATGATCAAAACAAGATTAATTGCTTTAGTGACAGGAGATGCAAATATGATTCTTTGGGTAGTAAATTTGATTTTTATCGACTATGTGGAAATATATTTTGCCTGAAGTACTTTTCTATTGAATGGTGCATATTGGTGATATCTCTTTGGACAGGTCCTTGCCTGAATTAAAGGTCTTGGGAGAAAGCTCATTAATGTCAATCCTTAGGTGGAGCTTCAAAGCAAACATGGAGAAAACTATAAGTTCTTCTGATAGTGGGCAGATTACATTGGTGAGTATCTTTCTTGCTTTCTGACATGGAACAGTAAGCTGAGTCTGTTTCCAGGCTTCCAGCTGATATTAAGTTATTAACCTTTCTTTGAATAAAGTTCATATTTAGTTCTTCCCTATTACTTTTCTTTGCCCTTCTTTTTTGCACTTCATTAAATTGAGTATCTTCAAAAGGTTAAAAGTCATAATTTGCAGTTACAAATCATAATTTGTGACCCTGTTGTTTTCATTTTCTGTGTCTATCTCTTCCTAAGTGCAGAAAGTTGTTTTTTGGTATCTTGCTCATTATTACTCAAATCTCTTCATTTCTTGTTATATTGTTTGATTATCATAACAATGCTCAATCATACCAATCAGAACAAAACTCATAGGGAACAAAAGTATTTGTAGTTGATAAATTCTTCTCGGTTTACTTGATTTTGTCCAAAAACTCATTATGTAGCTTCAGTGATGGCGTTCGGATTCATTTTCTGATTTTGACGAATTTTGTAGGCAAATGGGTCTGAGTTGGCTTTCATCTCTTTTTTGGCCTCTGAAAGTGACTTCAGGTATCTTTGTTTTATGTTGTCTAGCCAACATACTGTGTTTTAATTGCATAGTCGAGCAAATTCTAAAACAACTAAATGAACATCTTTAGGATTCGGGATTCTTTGCCTTGTCTTCATGACAAAGTTCTTGCAGCTGCTGCTGATGCCGCCATCAGTTTCTCTTCAAGCCAGAAGAAAAAACAGGTTTTAAATGACTTCAGGTTTTTTGTCTGTAGTGTTTGTATTTCATAAAACTTTAATTTTGGTTTACTTCTGTTTTTACAGGGTAACCCTGGAATTCTTGGTGGTATCATGAAGGGTTTCAAAGGGGAGAAAGTGGGGCAAACCAGTCCTCCTATATCCAATTTTCATCTGCATTTAGAAGGCATATTTTCGAGGGTCCCATTTGCATACGCACCTCTAAACTTTACAGATGATCAAGAAGTAGAGGAGCTTAATATAGGTTCTCTATATCTCACTCTTATCTCCCATCCTTTCTGCTTCCCTCCATACTCATGAATTTCTCTGTTTTGGTATAGATGACATTGAAATCGACGAGCCCATACCTGTCGTTTCTACTTCATCTAATAAAATAAAAGATGATAAAAGAGGTACATCAAATATTTCTGTAACCTTGTACATGTGTTTCAACTACTTTATGATAATATTCTTGTTCTGCCTCACAGATAAGGAAACAGAGAGAGAAAAATTGTTCGAAGGTGTAACAACCGAGAAGCCAAGACTAAGAACGCCAGCAGAAATCATGGCTAAATATAGAAAGGCTGGGGTAATTTCACAAACATGTCAAGTTCAACCACTTTATTTTATCGATCTTTTATGGATTGTGTGCTCTAACCTGGCAACTTTTCCAGGATGCCTCTGCTGTGGCTGCACAGGCAAGAGACAAGCTCATAGAACGCCAGGAAAAACTTGAGGTAGGGTATCCTTTTGGTGAAGTGATTATTTTCAAGTATCTCTGAGTGGGAGAGCTTTGTAGTACAGGCAGATTTAGGCAGAATACCTGATGGTGTCTTCAATTTTCTCTCTTATAAAACTGATAAATATTAAAATATCATGCTCCTGATAACGAGAAATCTAAGTAGTTAACCTTATGTCTTTCATATAACGGACCATCTTTACTTGAATTAAGATGTGTGAACCATCTAACTTTTTCATTCAGTGCAAAAGAACATGAATTTACCAGAAGGTTAAGATTATCCCATGGAAAGCTTAATTGCATGTTTTATTGCAATATCTGCTCTATATTATTCTGTAGCATGTTGCGACATTTTCCCCAAAGGACAACGTATAAGTTAATCGGTTCATTAAGTTACGTTTGACTGATAACCATAGTTTTTGAAAGCATTTGAAAAGCAAAATCATCAAGTATATTACAATATTCTTGTCTTTCGGCACCATTGGTCTTGGCCTAAATGAATACTCGTACATTTCTTTGAAGTGGTCATGACTTAAAAAAAAAAAAAATCTAAGCAAGCTTTCCTTGTTCTCTACCAGAGGATCAGAAAAAACACTGAAGAGTTGCAAAGTGGGGCTGAAAACTTTGCATCGATGGCAAATGAACTTGTCAAGACAATGGAAGCTCGTAAATGGTGGAACATATGACAAAAGCATGTCATCATTTGAGATTGCTCTGATTCTTTGTCTTCATTCAGTTTAACCCTAGTTGGAGCCAGACAAAATTCTCCTGTGGTTTCAAAGAAAGCCTTAGGCGGGTTCGTCAGACAAGCTACCAAAGTAAGTTTGCTAGTGAATGTTGAGATGGGTTTTTCAGTACATCTGGATCCAAAGAGTGTAAAATTAGGTAATTAGTTCAAGTAAATTTGCACATATCTCCAGATGGGGAGATGTTTGATAAAGTGTTCTATTATTTTGATTCATGAAAGCAGGATCTGTAATTGTGTGCTGCATCCTGCCAAGTCTGGAGTATATATCTGTGTCTTGCATATCTGTATATAAATGTTTATTGACAGTTCCAATTAAATTTCCCATTCACTTGTTTGGATTTGTATTTTGAATCTTGTGAGCTTATTTATTAATATTTCACTTTTCAGTCTCACTTGCCATATTAGTAACTATGTTCTGAATATATGAACCAAGGGTATAGGGAGATTCAAGATGATCAACCAGAAAATTACCCACCCTTATGTCGCAAGTGACAGAAAACATAATCCACGGTCCTTATGGATTTGTGCCGACACCCGTGAACTGTTAGGTTCTTGTGAAAATCTACGAGGACCGTGGGTTATAATTATGTCGCTAACGACACAAAAGTTTTCGGTCCGCATAGACCTACTGTTTTTTGATTGGTAAATGTTGAACAATCAGGTACTCTGAAAGTTCAAACTTGTAGAGAGGTGTTCGTGTATGATTTTTGTTTTTCCTGTGTTTAGTGATGTGATTTGAACTCTGGACTTCTTTGAATCGCCCGCTCTAATTGAATAATCTAACGATTGAGATTTTGGCAAGACCAGACCAGAGCACTGTACATGCATTGTACTTGTAAATAGAATGACATGAACGTTTTTTTTATTTTTTTGAAGAGTTTTGTCTTAAGTAACTAGTAAGTAACTAGAGCGTGGGTCGGAGCGGGAACGAAAGTGGGAGCGGGAGCGTCGGAGCGGTTGATTAAAAAATGTTCTTAGTTCTAAAATACCTTCGGAGCGGGAGCGCAGTTCGGAGCGGGAGTGCGAGGTTCCGAAGCAGGAGCGTCACCGGTTTCGGTTACTTTTGTCTCGGGATGCTAAAGATGAAAATCTTGAGTTTATTAATGAATTTGGACGACCGAGAAAAAAAAAATGACCTAAACAGAATGGAACCGAATTTATTCGATAACTGATTTAAGGAACGAACGGGGATGGTCGATATCGAGAATTCGAGACGACTCGATCTAATCAAATTTTGTACCCCCCAAGTTTTCTCCGATGAGTGATTTTTTTTTTTTTTTTTTTAGCATTTTTTCATGAGGTATTGAAGCCCACTTGTCTGTCTATCAAACCATTATGGTAGGTAAACAGCTGCTGGAGTCCATTGGCCAAAAACCACGTAGGAATTGACTTTATTTAATTCGTACGTTAATAAAAACATAAGCCAAATTTCAAGATTTTACGTGTTCAAAAAAAAAAATGAGATGCATATGTAGCAATGAGTCAAAGGTTAAAGGTCGATCCTAAACATTATTAAATCTTAATTTTGCTTATGAAACTTGTGATCTTTCCTTTCAGCAGAAGAAGCAGAAATCAAAGAAATCTGGCTCGCGGTGAAGAAAGCTTGGGAGATGAAGTATAAGGGCAAGTGTTATGGACACCTTAAACAAGCAAAAAAAGCATTTTTTGAGGTTAGGGCAAGTACCATGGGCACCCCAAACATCCAAACCCTTCCCTCCGGTCCTAGATTTGGGGAGGGAGTAAGGGGTTTGAGGGAGGAGGCAAAGATTGTGCCGTGAGGCACAATCTGCCTCACAGCACAATTTGTGCCTAATTCTATACATAAATTATAAAATATTATTAAATTTAAAGTAGCCTCTTTTTATAATATTATTAAATTTAAAGTAGCCTCTTTTTATAATATTATTAAATTTAAAGTAGCCTCTTTTTATAATATTATTAAATTTAAAGTAGCCTCTTTTTATAATATTATTAAATTTAAAGTAGCCTCTTTTTATAATATTATTAAATTTAAAGTAGCCTCTTTTTTATATTGGTGGAGAAATGAATAAGTATTGTGCCATACGGCACAATTTTTTCCATGGCACATGTCCTCCCTCAAACCCTCAAACCCCTACCCTAAATAACCTAAATAAGAGTTTACTATGGCACTTGCCCTAAGAAGGTTGTCATTGAATCAGATGCAGAGGTGGTCATTACTCAAATTAACCAAGGAAATTTTGCAGGCCAATGGAATACTCATGCTTTGCTCTCTTACAGGATATCCAATGCTGGAAGTCTAATTTTGAAGTCGTTTCTTTTATTTTTGTTCCAAGAATTTGTAATATGTCAGCTCACAACTTAGCCCAATGGGGCAAAACTTCTTCTCTGACTATGTTCTAGGCTAGACCGCCGATATGGCTCTTGCCTTCTCTTGGGAGGAATGCGTCCGCTTAATTTGTTTGGATTCTTGTTTCTTGTTTTACTTATATAAAAAAAAA
>MVGT01004544.1:326092-356420 GCA_002174775.1 Macleaya cordata | reverse complement strand
TCTCTTCTCCGTCGAAATCGCACACTGAAATCAGCTCTTCTCGTTTCTCTCTCCTCCCTTTCTTCTCTTTTTGGTTTTTATGGGAGGGTATTATTATCTTTCAATCTTTTTTGGGTTTTATTTAAAATGTTAATGTTGGGTGGGGTGGAACCTAAATGTGAGGGTGATTTTGGGTTTATTTCCCATTGCCTGTAAAAAAAATTAAAAAATGAGCCAATGACAATTTTAATCCTGACTTGTTTAATTATAGATTAAACTCGGGTAATTGAAACCAATCAAAGTAAAGGTTGACCAACGAGTCAGGTCAAGTTTTGTTAGGTTCAAGTCCAACATAAGATTTATTAATGTGAGATTTCACTCAGACCTGGGCTCACATACTCGGGATTGGATGCCCTCGAGTTGTTGCGTGGGTGGACATGGAATTTCACATTCTTTGTGTGGAATATCCAAAAGGTCATGTACTAGTGGGTGCACGTTAGTTCCAAAGCGGCATATTGTTTTTAGGGTAAATTTATACTTCATAGAAAAGATCAAAACTTTAAAAAATAGAAGTGGCCAGTGGAATTTAAAAAAAGAAAAGAAAAGAAAGGAGAACTTCTTCATTCACCTGGGATTTCATACCCACTAAACCCACTAGCTGATAAGCTTAGAATTTTCCAAGGAAAACTTTAGACTTATCTGAGAATTCTACTTATTAAAGTATGTGTTTCTGTTAAATTTAGAGTGAGAAAGTGATTTAAATGTATTTCTAATTCTCTTTCTAATTTTAATTGGTGACATGTCAGTAGGTGAATTTAGTGGGTGTGAATCCCGGGTGAGTGTAGAAGGGTTCATTTTCTAAAAAATAGATGGGTGCACCCTTATCGTAAACCAAAATGTAAGAGTAATGCTTAGGCAAAATTTTAAGAGAATTTTCCTTACCTTGGTTGTAGGGCCTACATAGAGTTGATTTAATGGCTAATTTTTTGTGGAGATGTTCTCCTTACCATATAGATAATACTCACCAAAAATCATATTATTCCAAGACTTCTAATCTCCTAAGGAGAATCTTGAAAATATTGACTGTAAAATGAATCGCATAAATCACTGTCAAATTTTCAACAGACTTATAAGAGGGTTAGAAGTCTTAGAATTGCATGATAAAAAAAGAAGTCTTAAAATTGTATGATTTTTGGTAAAAATGATATACATGGTGATGAGAAAATTCACAGCCCCAAATGCATGAAAATTGTAGTACCGCATGTGGTGACATTGAAACCAATTTTTTAAGTGACCTGTAAGCTGATCCGTTGTTGATGCCCTTAAGAGGAATGGATTGGACCACTCACCGCAACTTTAGAGAGTTGTGGACATGGTTTCATGGCTTGGCACGCAAACCATATGCATATACAATGTTCCGCTAGTTTGCAAGACTCCAAAATCCACTACTATTTAATAGAACTCCTACTACACTTCTCAGTGGTTTCAAATGGCAGATATAACATTAAAGAAAGAAAAAAAATAAAATCTTTTTCCTTGTTTGTCTGCATGTTGTAGATTAATGTAGAGTGTAGATTACTTTTAAGGATTTTGAAACATTAATTCCTAGTAGTGCACCCTTCTTTATCTATGTGAGCATATGAAAGTCTTAGGTGATTCAGGTGGTGGAGTCTGTAAATGATGTTTGTTGGGAGTATTGAACATATTTAATTGTTGGAGGATTATGCATAATTCGTAAATAGTGAAAATACTTTTTATTATTGATGATTGATCTTTCAGTACTGTTAAATTAGTGGTTTTTCACGCTACACAAAATAACCTAAAAATTATCAAAAACATTCATTAATTGACTGGTGGACCAAATGATATGCACATTGGTTTAAAATCATAATCACTAAACTTACCTTCATTTTCTTCGCTTCCTAAAAACACAAAAACCATTCGTTGTTTGGGTTTATCCAAAAGTCAAATTTAAGTTTGACCATATTCTAAAAGTCAAACCTTGCTTTAACCACATTTTTTTGATACTCAAACGATGACTAACTATCAAAACCACCGACCACTCTGTAATATTTAAAAAGGATCTTTGCAACCCAAATGAGGCACAAGTTGTTCATAGAAACATGTGCAGCAATTTCATATCCTTAAAACCAATCCATAATCCGTGGCAGTAAATGTTAAAGCAAGAATAACCTAAAACTAATGCCCAGAGGAGACTCAAATTCATTACCAAACAACCCATTTTTGGGACAACTCAGCAGCAGCTGAACTGAAGCAGTTGTGAACTCGGGAGTCGGGACGAGAAAACGATCGGATCCTGCGTTCCTGCTTGACCCTTAAATTAAATTAAATCCTTTCGTACCGTTAAAGGAAACTGTCTTCATTCATGTGATGTTGAAAGACTCTGTCACCTGGTAACTCAACTCTGACCTGCCCCTTTGACTCGCATAGACTTTTGCTCTTGACTTCTTCTTCCCCCTCTCTCTCTCTCTCTCTCTGTCTCTCACTCTCCCCTCGGTTTCTAACCCAAGATTGTTTGTACAAAACAAAAATGCTCAATAAAATCTCACTACCTGACACACCTTCGCCGGAATCTGACCCACATGCAAAATCTCCACCACCACCACCACCACCACCATCTTCTTGCCGTTTAATGTATCCGAACGGCGGTTCACCACCTTCACCTGCTGTAGAATCCATCCACCGTTGTTTTTCTGAAATTTGTACTGTACCTGACGAAAGCTACTCTTGGGAAAACCCTAGGCGGTTTTCCGGCTACGCCAAACGACTTGAGCTGGTTTTAAACCAGTTTCTAAGATCATCTCCTGAGAATTTCTCTCCTTCCGTTCAAACAGCATTGAAAGGGATTGCTGGAGATCTGACTAAATCCGGTGAGACGTTATCGGTTTACCGGAATAGAAGTAAAATATACGTTTTGATTAATAGTGAAGCTCTGCGTTCATCACTCCAACAGCGGACGATAGCAATCGGAGGATGGCTAGCTTTACTCGATTCTGCTATTCTCGACAATCCGGACCTTCACAAGAAAACTATCGATCTCTCCAGAGATATGAAGCAAGCTCAGTTCTCTGTAAGTCCCAAATCTCTCTCCCTCTCTGATTGATCGATTGGTTTGCGATGTTAAACTAATTACTGTTTCATTAGATTAAACAGAAACATCAGAAATCAGTTCTCTCTCTCTCTCTCTCTCTCTCTCTCTCTCTCTCTCTCTCTCCTTTAACAGGAACATCAGAATTCAGTTTGCAATTTTAAAACTAATTTCAGTTTCATAAGATTAAACAGGAACATTAGAAATCAGCTCTCTGATTTAGGGTTTAACTGGAGGTTTTTGTGTGTAGGTGACGGAGAACGAAGAGAGGGTTTACTGCACATTAAGGAAAGAGGTGGACGGTAGACAAACCAGTAAAGCAGTCCAAAGCGCTATAATGATGGATTTAGCACGTGCTTTAGGGACCGATTCTGAGAATCTCTCTGAATTACAAGAACAGATTAAGCTGTTGAGAATTGATGTTGCTGGATCGAATTCGATTGCAGAGAGGCGGATTTTAATCTCTCTAGAGAGAATTTTTAATAGTTGGTCAGTTGATCCAACAATCCCTGCTCAAACTTTTGGTCTTGATTTTGAGGAGGATACACAGATTCAACCTTTTAAGAACTTCCTATGTCCATTGACGAAAGAAGTAATGAAAGATCCTGTTGTTCTCGAATCTTCTCAGACCTACGAGCGGTCCGCAATTGAATACTGGTTTGAACGGTGTATAGAAGACGGTCGTGATCCGACATGTCCTGTTACTGGACAAGTTCTTAAATCCTTGGAGCAGAAACCAAATATTGGCCTTGCTGGAGCAATTGAGGAATGGATTAATAGAAATGTTGATATTCAGATCAAATCTGCTGTAGAATGCCTTAATGTTGAATATCCTAGTGGGGGTTCTCTTCTTCCGGTGGAAGATATTGAACGAGTATGTGATAGAATTTATAAGATCTCCGAGGAACATCCGTCGAGCAGATACAAATAAAGAACGAGGGGGTTGATGTTCTTATTGTTAAAATGCTGAAGAGCTGTTCAAAGAATATCAGGTCACAGTTAAGAAGTAAAGCTCTCATGACTTTGCTAAGCATTGCCAAGAATGAAGATTGCAAGGTAAGCATTTAAATCTTTTCTCTTAGGATGGTTTTGATGGTTTCACTTTTGTTTGGAACATTTTTTATGTTAGAATTTGGAAGTTCTTTATGTATAGTTCTATATAGGCTCGTCTAATACAGAGTTAAAAACAGGTCTTGGATAGAAAAGCTTGTGGTAAGATGAGTTCCCTAGGTTGTGACCTAGAAACCTTTGAATAACACTGCTAGTACTTATCAAAAGAGGTTGTGAATTACCTGTTTTATGTATCATTAAATCTTCTCGAGACAAGGGTAATTTATGGAATATTGGTTTTTATTGATGGATAATATGTATATAGAATATATTAAATTAACTTTAAAAAAGAATAAAGAAAAAAAATACCGAATATAGCACTTTTCTACTAAACAATTCAAGTTAGCAATATAGTAAAGTATATCCTAAACCATATATAGGATAACAACCAAATACTTAACAGTATAAGTAGAAGTACCGAATATCAAATGGCCACTTAAATAATTAATAGAAATAAAAACAAATCAGATAAAAGGACCAGGAGAAATAAAGTATATATAGAGTATAAACATATATAAGCCAACAGAACACGCTAATAGCAGATCACAGAAAATAAAAGACTCTCACCAGTGAAGATAACGATTAATTTGTTGAAATAAGATGAATCAATTTCGACAAATTAAATAGAAGGATCACTATAGAAAATAACAAAAAGAAAGGAAAGAAACCAAACCTATCAAATTGAAGAAATGAAGAAAATTGATCGAGGCCTGTTGATCACAGTTTCCTTAAGACGGATTCGTCCTCGCTACGTTGCTCACGATTCTTTGGGCGTCGGTCTCCCAGGATACAACGACCGGCGACAATTGGATGCAGCACTACAAATCCAAATGTCCAGCGAACCAACAAAATGCTTGTACTCTCGGAGAAGAAAACTTGAAGATCACGGAAAAATCATAAATGAAGCACACTAACGATGTGTATTGATGCAATTAAGTGAAATAATAATTAATTCTATATCTAAAAGTGTCCTACGTTGGGGATTAAATAGGTCTTATTGTGTCTGTTAGTGGAGATCCCATGTCTCTTTAAAAACACCTTTTCAAATTAAAAGACACTACATGTGTCCCTTCATATATATGGATACACTCCAAAAGACACCATATAAAATTATCAAAAGGTGTCTTTGCCACATGTAACAAACATCACGTTAACAAATTTTGAGCCATGATTTGAATTCAAATAAAATTTCCAACATTTATATCTTGAACTCATAAAACTCAAATTGGAAGTGTCTTTGCTATAGGATTTCAAATCTCATATCGTGTGGAAATTTTAAAATTAAAAATTATTCTGTGAGAACTGTTTTAATAAGGGTATGTTTCCAGTCAGTTTTGTATAATTAAATTGCATTTAAGGTAATGGTAATTCTCATGCTATGGGTTCTGAGGAAATTCTGTATATTTTTCTAGCAAAGAATGCTTCAAGAAGGCTTGACTAGATTGGCTATACATAGTCTTATTGGAAGTTCAGAAAAGGAGAGAGAGTATGCTGTGAAGTTGTTACTTGAATTTTCAAGTGATGAAGCTTATTGCAAAAGCATTGCTTCGGAGAAAGGAGCATTAGTTCTTCTCTCAAGCATGGCAGGGGATCTGGAGCATCCTGCTATATCCAATCTAGCTGAAGAGATCTTAAAGAGACTGGAAAAGGTAGATGACAACGTTCAACACTTAGTTGCTGCAGGCAGATTTGAACCCTTACTTCATCGACTCATTGAAGGTACGTCATATATGCTCATCAATATTTTCACATCTCAAGTTATTCTAGCAATACTCATTCTGGACATTTTTATTAACACCCCCTATAAGTTTGAAGTAGTAAAGGTTACGCTTGCATAAGCTTCAGCAATGTTCCCCTGGGCATTTTCTGGTCGTCATTGACTCATGGAAAAGATGTGGTGCTATTCATATGATTATAATGCTCTGATAGAATGACTGAAGTAACTGAACTACCCTTTATATTAAAAAAATTCAAAATTATCATGCAGGTATAGGAGATTAGATATACAGATGGGCATATTACAAATAATCCTATAGGGATACGGCTTATATTTTATTGTCTTTTGCAAAGTTTGTATTTGGTACGTTTTTAACTGTTTATGCTTTATTGACCTTATTTCTCTATCTGAAGTGCAGGTACTGATGATGTCAGAATTGAGATGGCATCAATGGTTGGAAAGATGACACTAACAAACAGCAGTAAAGAACAAATTGCTAGGCAAGGTGCGAAAATACTTGTTGAAATGCTATTTAAGCCTGAGGGAAGGACACCAAGCTTGCAAGCGTTATATAACCTGTCTGCCTTGGATGACAATGCTACTATTCTTGTGGATGCGGGCGTGCTTATGGCGCTTGCAGATATTCTTTTCCAAAACCAGGATGGCGAACAAGATTTGAAGGAGCTCGCAGCATCGACAATAGCAAATATAGTCTTGAAGCCTGGTCATTGGGAATTAGCATGTGTCAACAAGAAAGGAGCCTCAATGCAGTCAGAATCCATTGTTCATAGTCTTTTGGGGATTCTGTCTCATTCATCTCCTAAAGGTGAAGTTGCAGTCCTCCAGATCCTTCATGGAATTGCATCTTCTCCCCAGGCATCAGGTACGGTTCTTGTCCTTGTCAACTCGCTAGCTTATAAATGGACAACAATAGTTACTGTGAGACCTACAATGCTAGTCTATAGATAATAGCCGTTTGCAAGTAAAATTGCAAGATCTGAAGAGTCAGAAATCCAATATTCAAGGAACCACCTAGGAGGTTTCAGATTCTCAATACTCTGAAAGCAGCGATATCTCAAGATCTTCTATGACCATCCAAAAAATCTGCTTGGTTGAACAGGTTGCTGCAATCTCTTGCATGTTTCTGTCTTGTGATTCTACCTGTAATCACTAATTACTGCATAAATATATCCAAATATTACTCATCATATACATAGGTATTTAAGTTGCTTATCCATACAGTAATCATGTATAGAATGTTTCATCAGTGATTTACTAACCAGAGCTCTCTCTTGCAGAGGCCGTAGCGACCCATATAGATTCCGGTGGTGGTGTCACAATCATTCTACAATTTCTTGAACACCCAGAAGCTGACCATAGAATTTATGCTTTCAGGCTCATACGAATCCTTTCTGAAAGGTTGGGGCAAGTTCTAGCTAATGAGCTTAAAGCTTCTAACAGCATTCCGTTATTGCAAGCCAAGCTATCAGACACCCAATGTTCCGATGGAGAGAGATCTGATTCTGCCTGCATACTTTCCAATCTCCCCCTAACAGAAAATGAGGTGAAAACTGTCTTAGAAACCAGTCTTATAAAATGGGTAGTTACCTCTCTGAAATCCAGTGAGAGAACTTCCAGACCAAGTTCAGCCATGGTAGAAGGACTTCTCGGTCTATTATTGCATTTTGTGAGATTCCCTGATCCAATGGTCCTAGATGCAGTTCGAGAGCATCAACTTCTGACCATTTTCAGGGATCAACTCTGTTTTTCCTCGCAACCAAGATTGAAGCAACGAGCTGCTCTTGGGTTGAAGTATTTGTCAGAATCTGGAAGAGCTCTGGTTTCCCCCACAGACTTCGAACCCCTACCTCCAAAAGGTTTCTTTTCTTCGATGTTCTCTTGTGGGAAGGCACCGAAAGTTCCTCAGACTTGTCCTATCCATAGTTTCCCTTGTGAGGATGAAAGTCAGATATGCTTGTTAAAGGGTAACTGCATCAAACCCTTACTTGATCTTCTTAATGATGAGGACACAAATGTTCAGATCACAGTGGTGGAGGCATTGTCCACTCTCGTTTCTGATACTACTTGCTATTCAAGGCGAGCTGCTGATGAACTGGAACGTCTTGGTGTAAGTGATGCTGTGATTGATTTGTTCACAGAGGTTCGAACAGGGGAGCTTCAAGAGAAAACAATCTGGATGGTGGAGAGGATACTGAGAGTGGAAAGTCACGCCCAACGATACTCGATTAATCAGACATTAGTCAGGGCATTGGTGGAAGCTTTCAAGCACGGGAATTCGAACACAAAAAGACATGCTCAGGATGCTCTGACCAACCTTAAACAGATATCGGGTGTCAGTGGGAAGAACTCAAGTCAAACTCGATTGCGAAGATAGGTTCCCAATCCAATCTACCATTGGTTCTCAGCTTATGTCAATATTGTATATATTCTGAAGGTACGTAATTTCAACCATGATGTATAAAAGGTATTCTAGTGTTTATTTTTTCAGGTTTAATGAAATAAGATAAATCTGAATGCCAAAGGTAATGTATGGTGTTCAAATATTCTGCAACGATTAAATTATTAACATTACACGTAATCCAATAATGAGGTAAGAGACGACATGGTTTTTGTCTGGTCCACATAAAGATGATGATGAAAGAAAGTACAAGTTCTTCCTTTTTCCCAAACAATGGAATGGAAGGCTTAATCAGGTTGGATCGCGGTGATTCATGTA
Organism: Macleaya cordata; assembly: GCA_002174775.1. Classification (NCBI taxonomy): domain Eukaryota; kingdom Viridiplantae; phylum Streptophyta; class Magnoliopsida; order Ranunculales; family Papaveraceae; genus Macleaya; species Macleaya cordata. The sequence goes on along the minus strand of MVGT01004544.1, from coordinate 347,768 downwards.
TGTTTTTATGTTCTCTTTCGCCTGTTGTTGTTAAAGGTTCTAATAAAATTGCATTGCATGCTTCCACATATACTCCGTTTCTCTGTATGTGGGTAAGGTCCATTATGCCCTTCAAGAGTAATGTTAGGGCAACATAATGTTGTGGCCCCTTTTATTGTATATGACTTCTGATGTGCGGGCACCAGACTTCTGACTTGATGGCCAACATGAAAGCATCACATCTTATGTCCCCCTAGCATTCCTCGGACTCTATTTGGGCACCAAAAAAGTTGTTGCTTTATTGACAACTTTCTTGTAAGGTTTACTTCGATACCATTTAAGGACTAATTTTGATGAGGGTGTTTTTTTTTTTTTTTTCCTCCCAATGTCCTCATATTCCTCAAAAAAAATTGGTTAATTCCCATAAAAAAATTGATTGGAAGTATTGAAAATCGACGGTGAGAAATAAATGGTGAGGAAAATAGTCAACTTTTGATTGTGTCACAAATGTGAGATGATCTACTTGGTGAGGAGAACATTCTCACTAAAAATTAGAAAGTCAATATCCAAATGAGCCCTACAAAAAAAAAAAAAAAAAAAACGTTGTCCATTCTCCAAATAGCACCGTCCCGCATTTTACTTATATCCCCTCCGCTTTGGAGGATTTCCTTGAAATAAAGGGCAAAAAGGAGTCAAAATCAAGTTGATGCCAGAGGGTGGTCATAGAGTCATGGGGCCCATAGCAGGAGACTTGCCGTTAATGATGTTCAGATGGGCAGACATGGGCCTTGCTCTATGCTCAGCCCATATTAAGCCCACCTACTCTGTGTGAGGTTTGGACTCGTTCTGTACAAAACAACTTCCTGTGGCCAGGTATGGATCTGAATTGAGGCCCATATAGAAGACTTTGGGGGCTGTTAGGCTACCAAAATTTGCAATATGTAAATTTTTGCACACCATGGAAGCAAATTTTTTCACTTCAAAATTTATGATTACTTGTTTGCAACATTACAAAAATCTTCAGTTTTAAGTACTTTCATGTGTCCAGCCTTTTACAATGCAAATATTTGCTATCATATATCTGCACGACCGCACCTAGCATGTGCAAGTAGACTACTGTTGTTTCGCAAATACAAATATTCTTGGCATATCAAGCAGGGCCCAATATTCTTGCATACCAATCTTAATGAATTAAACCTCTCCTTATCTATTTTGATATATTATACTCACGATGCACGTAGCACCCCCTTACACGCGCTACGTGCATGTGAGTTAGTAAATTATACGGTGCGTTATCATGGGTAAAAAGTGGGTCACTTGGGGATGATACGTGCACTGAGGTTGATCTGGACGATGGATTTATTATCTTCACAAAAAATTAGACCTTCGACCATCTCTATATAGGTGCACAAATACGTGTAAGTAATGTGTAAGACTAAATGGGTCTTAAGTAGCCCATTTGGGGATTTTACATGCTCTGATGTTGATCTAGATGATGAATAGATCATCGTCACAAAAAATCAGTCATTGGATCAACTCCATGTGGCCCCACTGACAAGTATAAACTAAGTGTAAATATATGAATGATGTTAGGGGGAATAATTGGTATTTTAAAAAAATTTAAAAAATTAAAAAATATATATATATTAGGGTGGAACGGACAGATAATGTGATCGCTAACAATCTTTGGGACCATCTTATGAGTTTTTTTCAGTATTATTACGTATTAGTTTAAGAACCTAACATTGGTGGTGGTGAGTCCTTGAGCAGGATTTGATAATTGATAAGGTACGTCCAAATCTGAGGACGATTCTATTCTGCCAAGAGGACTTTATAACCCACATAAAAAAAATAAAAATAAAAAAGCTTCTCACATGTCCACTTGGCGACATGAATTCCCACCATTACCACCGAAAATTGGATTTTTCTTTTTGTCCAAGTATAGCAGTTAGTCGTTACTGAGTGTCCGGGGTGAAAGCCGTGAGCTGTCAATATGTGACTGTGAGCAGCACGATTTAAGAAACAATAAAGTTTTTTTGCCCACCCATTTTACAAAATTCGTGTCAGACGCTTATGTGGTAGGGTGGGACTCACCACTTTTCCACTCTCAAAAATGTTATGAGGGGATCCAATTTATGTGGCAGTGGAACCCACCATGTCACATAAGCATCTGGCATTTGTTTTATAAAAAAGTCTGGCAAAAAAACAGTACTCTTCAAGAAATGGGGAGCACTTTGATTGGTCAGTAGCGAGTTATTCCTCCACCACAATTTACAAGGGTGAAAAAAATCTAAAGCTACCACCACTCTTAAATACAACAGTTCCATTCCATCTATTTGGTTTCTTGAAAATAGGGGTATGCAACATCCCAATCACAACAAATAAAATAATAGTTTATTTGGATGAGGATTTTTTTTTTTTGAAAGGGTTTGGATGGGGATTTTAAGTAGGGGTTTTGTGGAGACCAAAATTTGATGGAAAACTAGTTAGATTTAAGAGGCTGCTATTGACATCTAAATATGGGATAAGGGCAACTGAGTGATAAGGACTACTATTTTTGGATAAGGGCATACAAAAATACTATTGGGGCTATACTCAATTGGTCAAAACTAATTGACCAAACTTAAACTAAACCTAAAATCTATTCATTCTCAAACTTTCAACATTCCTAAAAAAAATCTAGGGTTTCTAAAGATAGAGAGAAAGAGAGAGATCCGAAGCGGTATTCGCCAAGAGAGAGCCGAACAAAAATTATGTTTTACCATTAGAGGTGGTTAGGGTTTTAAGGTGGGGAACAAAAGGTCAACCAATGATTTGATTAATGAGCTTGACCAAATTTGATAGCCTTTATCTATTTTTTATTTTTAAAAAGTCAACTTGAAAGACTAACTTTGACCATGTTTGACTGTTGCTCTTATCCCATATTTAGATGTCAATAGCAGCCTCCTAGATTTATAACATAATTTCTAACTAGTTTTCCACCAAATCCTTGGTCCCCACAAAATCCCCCATCGAAACAAACCATAAACAAAGAAATAAAGAGAAATTCGCACATATAATATTTCTGAAGAAAAATTTAAAATAAAAAACCTTTTAAATAAAACAAATCCGCTATAATCAGAAAATTTCATAGTACAACTATCAGCACTAGACAGAATACCTGAGACTGCCCAGAATATATAAACATAGACTATACAGAGGTGTACTTATAGCCTCTACAAGTATTGGAGTCAAAACGATCTAATGTTTGAGATTTGGTAAAAATTAGCAGATTTTAAAACTTGTAACCCCATTAAACGTTGATTGTAAAATTAGCCGTTAAAAAATTATTTTTATTTTAAGTACTGGACGGTTAATTTTACAATCAACTTTTGATACGGTTAAAAGTTTTAGAATTGGCTAATTATTTGTGAGAATGATCTTTATGGTGAGAGAACATTTTCACCAAATCTAAGCCATTAAATCGTCTCTATGTGGGCCCATAATATAAAGTCAACAAGAGGACAGGGAGGGACAGACGATATTGGGGCCTGAGGATTTGTACTCCCTTCAGCGTGGTATGTTCTTCCACAATCTTATTACATTGTTCCTTTATTAAAGCGGAAGGCAAAAGTACTGAATCTCTCTTCCAAGATAAGGTAGGTGCTTTTCTGTTTTTGTGAGATTTAATCTCTTTTAGTTAATTTTCTTTTATCAAAATTTTCTTCTTTTGCAAACTACTTGCTCGCTTGATTTGCATTCTTCCCATAACTTGGGGGTCTTGGGTTCGAATTTTTTCGGTTGTAGTGTATTTTTAAAGTTTGATCCATGTAATTTGATATATGTATATACGTAGCCCCGTTAGTGAATGCTCTTTCCTGCACTCGTTGGTGGTGTCCATTATTGAGTCTGTTCGTTGATGGCAACCTCATTCATTTGTTGGTGACAATGTTAAGGGTAATTTCTTTGCACTTCTCGCATGTTCATTACGATGCATCTACTCTTTGTTATAACTTGGGCATTTTTCTACCCCAAAAAAACTATATACTTTTTTGGACGCTACTATTTGGACATAAAATATTTTATGTTTAACACAAACATAATTTTTGTGGGGTCACATGAGTACAATTCAAGGGTTATTTTTTTGTGAAGATACACTATGTAAATCATCCTTGCAAAAAATCAGTCAATTCTAAAACTTCTAAAACCACTAAAAATTAGTTGGAAGTTGATTGAAAATTAACGGTGAGAAATAAATGGTGAGGACTTCCAGCCAAGTTTTGATGGGAATGAGCTGATTTTCTATGAGGATGGTCTACATAATAAGGAGAACATCTTCAAAAAAAAAATTCGGCCATTAGATTGAACTCATGTGGATCCCACAAGATTTATGTTTGTACTAAACATAAAATGTTTTATGGCCCAACAATATTTTCACTCCTTCTTTCTCACCCCAGAGTCTAGATTGCAACACCCTTTGACATGACCCACATGTAACATATCTTTATGCTATACACAGCTGCACGTGCATCTAACGTGGCTTTGTACAATGGAATGGAATTGGGCATGCAACACACGAACAACCAGTGTTTTTTAGGTTTGGGTCCTCCCTTTTTTTTGATCGGAAGGTTTGGGTCCTCTCTTGGGAAGTATTGAATAAAGTAATACTACGGCAACCCACCTCGTGGCCTGGCCATCTAACGGACGATTTCTATAATGTGCACTAAAAATCAACCGATAATAAATGAAGTGGTCCATAATCTTACAAGTAGGGGTGTCAACGGGACAGTTCTGGATCCGAACCTAAAGGTTGCAGATTCGAACCTGTTAATATGAAGCGGTTCCGGATCCTTTCGGTACCGGTTTCGGAACCTCAATTGGTGGTTCCGGATCCGGTACCGCTAGGATCCGCGGGTACCCGATATCCGTTTTAAATTATTATTTTTTTATTTTTTTCACATAAAACCTATTTGTATTTTGTATTTTGTATTTTATATTTTTGTATTCTATTCAATTATAAAATTTATTTTATTACAAAATTTGTTATATAATAGTCATTGGTTTCTTTTTTTTAATTAAAAAAAGTTAAAAAAATTAAAAATTATTATATAATAGTAAATTAAACTATAAAATTATAAAATTTATACAGAACCGGGTACCCGCGGGTACCCGTTGGGTGGATCCGAAATGGATTCGAAAAATTTTGGATCCAAAACGAGTAGATCCGAAATTTTGTTGGATCCACAAAATGTGGTCCCGGAACCGCAAAAAACGGTTCCGGTACCAGTTCGGTTCCGGGTATTTTGGTACCCATTGACACCCCTACTTACAAGATTTTCATCTTCACATATGAGATTACTAGCAATATCGCCGTGCCTACAGCACGACTCAATAGCTCGTAATTAGGGTTGTACATTCTCCTCACACGCGCTACGCACGTTCTCACTATGCGCACTTCGCGCGCACCCACACATGCGCTTCGCGCGTTTCATCTACGCGTTTCGTGTGCATCCCTACCACCACCACCATCACCGGATCCACTCCATGTAAATCAGGTGTAAATAAATAACTATAGCCACGGAACACATTCGATATTTCGAAAAAGAAAATAAGGTTATTTTGGTCATTTAATATTAAGGGGGTCATTTTAACCCACGCCCTAGAGAGCTGGACCACCACGGCTACGGGACACATCTGATATTTCGTAAAAGAAAATAAGGTTATTTTTGTCATTACATAATAGGAGACAATTTATTTGGTCAATAATTCTTTGCATATTAATCATCGGAGTGGTTTCGGTGCCATCACTATATTGACATTACAGTAATATTTTTTGGGTTATCATGGCTTGTGTAGCCCGACCACATACAGATGAACCAATGATTGATTTTTTTTTTGTGAGAATGATCTACATGATTAGGAGAACATTATCACAAAAAATTAGTTTATTCTAAAACTAGCAATCCAGTCATCTAGTTTTTAAAAAATTAACGATGATTAAATCATTTATTTTTACCATTAACTTGCATCAATATATGATTGGGGTTATAAATTTTAGAATTAGCTGATTTTTTGTGAGTATGATGGGCATAGTGATGAAAATATCCTCACAAAAAAAGCAACTATTGATTCATCTGTATATGGGCCCCACAGACTATGATCAGCGATGGTAATATAATGATGGCTCCCATTACTCATTGTCATTGTTATCATCGCTACACAACACTATGTACCATGCACGGGGTTAATCGGATACATACCCAGTACTACTACCATCAATGCCATCTACTATATATCTTTACCACCATCACTGTGGAAAAAAGAAAAATGTGGTCATAATTCATAAAGGGTCCTGTTAACGTGTGCCCTAAGGGCACACGATAAGGTTATTTTTTAAAGAGTAAATTTGCAAGTTAGAGATCTTCAAATCAGCTGATTTTTTGTAGATATAATACTACTATTATTTTTAAGATGTCCACAAAAAATTAGCTCAATTAGAGATATCTAACCCTCTAAACAAATCACTTTAAATGTTAGCCGTTCATTCACACTATTAAATTCTAAATTAAGTGATCGTAGTGTTAGAGGGTGCTAGAGATCTCCGATTAAACTAATTTTTTTAGATATGATTCAAATAGTATAAATACAATACATATAAAAAAATCAGCTCATTTGGACAAACTTAAGGAACTCAACAAAACACAAATCCTTAAAGCTTATCATGTGCCCTAAGGGCACATGTTAACAAAATCCATTCATAAATATTTACCTCCTAAAATTCAAAAAGAAACATAATAGTATAAAAATATAACATGATTTTTCCACCAAATCTCTGGTCCCCACAAAATCCCTCCCCCAAATCCCTTGTCCAAACAGACTAATACATGGACCAAAACAGAAGCAGAGCCTTGATAACCAGGTTTAGCTGGTAAATATCCCTCTTAATCCGATTGAAGGTGCGAACGTTGCCCTAATTCCATATCTTCCAAGTGATAGCGAAGGGCAGCATCCTCCAAAAGCAGTTACCCACATCTGAGAAGCACTCCTGTTTTCTCTTGTAAAAAAGTGAGGTTGCGAGAGAGAGAACAGATTGTAGATTAATGAGAGGACTGATTGATTACGAAAATTTTATTAGGGTGTGCCAAATTAGGCAACGATATGTCAAGATTAGATGAGTTCATATTGATTAATTTTTTCGTACACATTTTGATCGCCCAAATCATTACAAATTACAATTACTTCCTAAATTGGTTGCATTAAAATCTGGTTGATTCGTGTAGAAAAAAAATATTAGTTGTATTTGAGTGATTAATATCTAATTACATTAAAATTCATACATATATAATTTAGCACCTTACATTTTTCGTGATTACATTTCAACGTTAACACTTAAATTTGATATTAACAACTTTCAAAACACAAATTTTTTCTCGTAAGAAAAAAGTGGGAACCAAATGATTCAATCCTTTTTAGTAAGTGGTGGCGTGTTTGAAATCTGATTGCTTTTACACGAGAAAGGGAGACAACCCTAGGCTCTAATTAAGCCTACGTATTCTTTAATGACCCACCGTGAGGGAAAGGGAAAAAGAACAAGCCAGGTTAGCCTATTACGATTTTCAACAACTAGCTATGGCTTCAAAGCCTTTACCAATCTTTCCCAAAAAAAAAAATCACGAAAAAGGGTTGGGAACTCTCCTTTTTTCTGCCCATGCAAACTGCCCATTGTTAATTGTTTTGTTTCTAGTAAATGATAATGTAGGGGAGATAGAAAAAATAATGTTTTTAATTTCAAAATGCTATAGCTTTTAATTTATAAATCAATTTTGGATAAAATTTATATTTTTATAAAGTTTTTTTCAATATCTTCAAAAAAGATTAGATAATAATACTAAATTCAAAAAAAATAAAATTTATAATCTGATTGTGCAAACCTAGATTGCATACCTAGGTGAGATGCAAGTTGTAATTTGCATGCTTTATTTTCCTCAAATTTAAGCATTTGAATTTTTGTAAGCCTATATGCATATCAAATTTGCTTATTTTGATGTTCATTTATGTTTTTATAAACTTAAAATGCATAGTTGAAAACCTATTAAGTACGCAAGTTGTAATTTGCATGGCATATTTTTAAAAAATTTAAATTTTTGCATTTTTTTTCCCTATACGCATTATATATTTGTATGTTTTGATTTTTTTTTTAGAAAGATGTTTTGATGTTCAATGTTGTATTGTTGAACTTGAAATGCATAATTAGAAATCTATTGAGTATGCAAGTTGTAATTTACATATTTATTTTTCTTAAAATTTTAAGTTTTTGCACTTTGTTTTAGCTTATATGCATTATGCATTTGCTTATTTTGATGTACAGTAAAGTATTGAAGTTCATGATAAGCAAATTCTAATGTAGGATATATGTGCGAACCTAATTACTGTATGCGAATTATAATTTTTATACTAAAATTTTTATGCAGATTTGGGTATGCATTCACTTCGTGTTTGGGTTTTTTTTTTTTCGAATTTGTTATCCATGATTGATTTTGATTGAAAGATCTTGAAAAATGCTTTACAAAGATAAATTTTTTGCTCAAATCTGATTTATATTTTGGAAGTTATAGCCATTTTAACGTTAAAATATAAAAAATTATCTCTTCGTCATATCTCAAAATGAAAATCAGTAGAAGGGGTTTTCTTTTTGCACGCGCTAACGTGCGCCATGCCTCAGCGCACAAAAAATTAACAGTTGTCCTCACCGTCATTTTTTTCGCCATGCAAAGGTGTACCACCTATTTTCTAATATATATATATATATATAAAGCAACATGATATAAGGTTCACAACACTTTGAACAGGATAGAACCTAGTCGAGCCTGTTGAAATCTAGGATATAGTCAATCAAAGTTGAAACCGTCTTAGGTGAACCAAGTAGAACCTAGAGATAAGAGGTCCTTTTCAATATTAGTAAAGAATAATACCTTTGTGGGTTTTGAACTCATAACCTCGACTAGGGAAGCCAATACTTCTAACACACAAGCATGTGTTCTCCGAGAAGAAGAAAAAAATAAATAAAATTGAGACCCCAAAAATTTCCGTTTCCTCCCTTGTATTAGATGCACAAAAAGGGGGGGAAATATGCTTGCCCAAATCATTTTCCTTTAAATCTGCCTACCAGCTAACTGTACTATATATACAGAGCGAAGACATTTTCATTTGAATGCACAAAAAAGTACTTTCCCAACTCATTTTCCTTTATATTTATATATATTATCTTGTCAGTATAAAGCCAAGTCTTTCATAAAAGCATACAAAAAATTATTGCGCAAATTATTTTCCTTTTAAATCTACCTATTATCTAGACTATATAACACCAAGTCATTTGCCTATAAATGCACGCAAAATTGGTTGCCCTAGTCATTTTCTTTTAACTGTATATACCATCTACAATTGTGATGTTAATTAGCAAAGTCAAATTTCCTATAGATGCACAAGATATGCTTGCGCAAGTCTTTTCCTATAAAGAAAAAAAGTGGGTCAATTTAGACACTATTGCAGAGACTGCCAATTTAGACACTACTGCTTCTTCTTCTAATGATTAATGAAATTTCTTATTCCCCTCAAAAAAAAAAAAAAAAAAAAAAAAAAAGAGTTTTCTGTTTTTTTTTGTGGGACTTCCCTCAGGATAATACTGTACGAGTCCAATTTAATTTGCTAATGCAATCAAAGGTGCTTAGATGGTTAAATTCAACCGATCAATCCCATTCAATCATAAGTGTTGGGGTTATTGCAATTCGATTCAAGTCATAAAAATAATCCACCGTAAGATAAAAGCCTTTTGATGTGAAGAAAATAATAAACAATAAAGTTTTTTGGACCGACCAGTTTGCAAAATTGGTGCTAGATACTTATGTGGTAAGTGTTATGAGGGAGTTTCTAACTTATGGGCAGTCAGACTCACCACGCCACATAAGCGTCGGTCATTTGTTTTGTAAGTCCATCGGAATAATAAAACTTAGTACGGGTTTGGGTTCAGGGCCGGGTCAAGGGTATTTTCATATGTGGTCCAGATCGTGACTTTGGATCATAACACTTGTTAATAGTTTTTTTTATTTTTTAAATATTGCAAATCGGAATATAATGGGTTTAGATTTAATTAGATCAATCTTGCGCTGAAACTTCTATTTTATTTATAAATTATATATATAAGCTAATTAATGGCAACTAAATGCATTATTTTATACAGACTCGTGATACGCGTATTGTACCATATTGGTAATAATAAAACTATAACAGTCATAAAATAAAACTTTAAACAAAGCAAATTGTGTTTTTTGATGGCCAACCATATAGTACTCTTCAAAGAATAAAAATATGAACAGTATAATGTTTATTTACATTCCATTTAAAAAAATGCCACTTGATTAGTCTAATCTGGATTCTTTTCTAAAGTTTCATTTTCATCTTTTTTAAATGATCTTAAAATTTTATTTTCAACACATAAAGTTATTGTTTGTTAGTTGGGGTTTTCTTGTAAGGAGTTTCTAATAATGAACAATAAATTGTTTTTAAAAAAAGTTTCAATAAAATAATTATTGGTACAAATAGACTTAGGCCCTATTTGGTTTCTGCTAATATTTGCAGGATGCAAATATGAAGAGTGCATTAAAATTTTTATCTGATTTTGGAAGGGATTAGTGGTATATTTTGATGGTAATTTGCAGTGGGCTTATTAAAAAGAGAGAAAAAAAGATTATGAATTGTCGTAACACTTTTAAAACTGCGAATAATCACAGCCTTTTTTAATTCTTATTTATTGGCTCATTACAAATTATCATGAAAGTATACCATCAATCCTCTTTAAAAATCTATAAAATTTAGGCCATGTGTTGGATGACCGAAATAGAATCACATTTTCAGGAATGTAATTCTTAGAATGTTATTCTCTTATTTTATGTTTAGTTCAATCAAGAATAGGAATCTAAAAAAGATTAATATTTCATTTATATCCTTCTAAATATATACTACTAAAAATAAACACGTTGTTAATGCACTTTTAAGATATTAATAAGATTAGTACTGTGGGAGCAACTATCCTCAAGAGATGGAGAAAATCAAAAAGCACAAAAAAAGGAAAGACCGAGAAAACCTAACAAACACTTTAGGAGCAGTGTTGTGCATGCGGTCTATTCTCATCCCATATTTAGGGGGAAAAAAAAAAAAACTCTGGCATGTTGTACATAAACTTTCTTCTTTCTAGCATAAAATATGGGAGATAAAGTTTGAGTGCGGTTTTCCTGTTTGGTTAGGATTCTAAAACATCTACAATGGCTTTTAAAGGAGTTAATATATTTTTACGGGAAATGGAAAATTCAGTAATTCATATTTTTTTTGTATATTAATATATACATATTTTTTCATGTAAAAAGATAATATATTAATATTAACAAGATGTTGTAGCATACTAGCATCAGAATTAATGTTGTCATAAATTTTACCTTATATTTTATATTATTGTTAAGGTGAAAATGAGGGTATTTATTTTTTAATAACATTGATATTTAGCTCACGTCATTTGATGAAATAATCGTCAACAAATTAACTATCAAAAATTCTACAAATTAACCTTATTTATTGGTATAAATTAAACAAATAAGAAGAATTAGTTTTATAGTACTCTGATTAACAATATAGGATTTCTATTAATGCCAAAGAATTTTAAACCATATCTGACTTATTTTTTATTCAGATTTATGTTGACAATCATATCATTAAAAAAAAAAAAAGCAATGGCAGAGGTATGAAAATTTAGTTCCAAAAAATACGCTCAAATAGTGTTGTAGAGGTAAAAGCGACTTGATTATCAAGACGAAATCTTTAATGCGATGTCTCCAGTTCACCTGTGGTGTCTCTACTTCACCTGCCATATTATTTGAGAATATTTTTGAGACCAAGTTTTGATACCTCTCGCATTATATATCCTTGGAAAAATGGATTTAAATCTAGTTATCTCTATCATATTTACCTTCGTGTAGGAAATCAATATGATTTAGTAGCGTCACAAAAAATTTACTTTTAGTCAGGGTACAACTAAGTGAGAAGAAATTAGAAAAAATTAGTTGAAAACCCCTACTTAAAACATATTACGATTTAACCAACAAACGTTTTCTTTTATTCTAAGGCTCCTTGATAACTGTCTAAAGAGGGTTTCAGTATGTGTAAAAGAGAGTTTCAGTCAGTTACCCAGGAACCTTAGACTAAAAGAAAACGTTTATGGGGTTAAATTATAAAATATGTTTTAAGTAAGGATTTTTTTGCCAAAATATATTTAAAAAAAAATATGGAGGGGTTAAATGCATTTTACCCTCATGGTCCCCATGCAGCTCGAGCCCTAATCTGATTAGGTATTAATAATCGTTTGCTTACTAATTAAAAAATGGATTTTGTTAACATGTGCCCTTAGGCACATGATAAGCTTTTAGGTTTTGTGTTTTGTTTAGTTTCTTAAGTTTGTTCAAATGTGCTAATTTTTGGATATGTATGTTATTTATACTATTTGGATCATATCTAAAAAAATCAGTTCAATCCGAGACCTCTAGCACCCTCTAACACCACGAACACTTACTTTAGACTTTAATAGTATAAATGAACGGCTTACATTTAAAGTGATTTGTTTGGAGGGTTAGATATTTCTGATTGAGCTGATTTTTTGTAGATATGTTAAAAATAATGATAATATTATGTCTACAAAAATTCAGTTGATTTTAAGACCTCTAACTTGTAAAAAAATTCATTGAAAAATAACCTTATCGTATGCCCTAAGGGCACACGTTAACAGGACCCTTAAAAAATAACCATTTTGATTTAAAAATGAGACAAATTCTAAACACTTGATTTGCATAGTTGGACTCAATCAAATGGTTAGAAATCGTCAATCAGTTCCATCTTTTTAGTTTAATAATTAGGTCTGAATCAAAAGACTCAAAAAGTAGTACTGAGTCTGACAGCGAATTGGTCGACTACACGACATGGATGTTTTTTTGTGTCTCAAAAGTTTGATGCCTTACCCCAACAACTCTACAACACTAATTTTATTGGACAATCAAATTAAATGGGGTCCACATAGTATTCTTTGGGGCCCACATAACCTAGTACGGACTTCTATGCTTAAGATTTTAAATTTTAGATTCATAGCGTCCTCCTAATGAGCCGAGTCATTCTCACACCGTTGATCTATTGAATGGACATCCAACGATGTATACTTGAGGTATATGCCTACTCCTTAGGAGGACTTTATAAGGAACTGTAGCTATCACGTGCCCTAAAATTTAAAACGGTAATGCTTGAGTTACAGCAAATTCCTACAGAATTTGCTACCACTCAAGCATCCAACGGTCAAAGTGATTTGCATCTCCTCGTATTTCGCATCCCATCCTAAAGTGTTATGAATCTCACCGTGAAATGTGCCTGCTGTAGCAAATTCGGTAGGGATTTCGGTAGCCCTAGCACTACCGAATTTAAAATGTATATATGTTAACTGTTTCAGAAATTCTGTCTTTATTTGTCTTACGGATTATTAAAAAAATAAAAATAATGCTATTCGTCCCGCCAAAAAATTAGTCTCCCGTCCCGTCTTCGCGCACGATGTTGCAGTATTATATAAATGAGTGAGTGAGCGGATCAAGTTACATTGTTATTTTTACTTAGTTATTTATATATTATTTGTGAGGTGCACATAAAATTGATTCATTTGGTGACGATGTTCTTCTCATTATATTAATCATCTTCATTAAATACTAGTACATTCTAGAATTTTTAACTCCATCATCTTATGATTGAAAATTATTAAAAATCAACGATATTTGAGCTATTAATTTTATTGTTGATTTCACTATATGGATGATGGGGTTACAAATATTAAAATGAGCTAATTTTTTTGTGAAAATGATCAATATCCTTAAAAGAATATCCTAACTTAAAATAAGCCATTGAATCAATTTAAGGTGGGCCACATGAGCCACTGTAACCGCAATGTAACTAGATCTACTCTCCATAAATAAAGATGAAAATAATAACACTTAGGCTAGTGTAAGCAAAGAAATGTAACCAAACGTGTATGTTGGGGTTATGCAATGAGAATGTAAGGGCCCGTTTGGTTCAGGATTGAAAATTTTGTTTTCAAAAACTAATTTACACCTAAACTAATATGCATTTTGTACTATATCTAAAACTGTTTTAGGATTTACAATAAAATCATGTATGATTTTACAAAACAAAAAATGTTGTTTTCTTTGTTTTCAATGAAATCATTTAGGATTTTATAATAAAGTCAAAAAAATAGTTTTAGATGCGATACAAAATGTAGTTAATTTAGGTGTAGATTAATTTTTGAAAATAAGTTTTCCAATCGCGAACCAAACGGGCCCTAAATTTGGGAAGAGAAAATCACAAAGTCACCTCCTTGGGTTTGCGATTCTCTCGTTTTTTTTATGAAAATTACATTCCTAAGAAATGAGATTTCAAGTTTAAAAATTCAACTAACATCGAATAAAATCACATTCTTGATAATGAAATTATATTATGGTCATCCAAACATGTTGTTACTTTATTTTTTAAAATGTGGAGCTTAATAATCTTTTTGTTACGGATTTAGGGTTGCACTTTTAGTCCTTGAATTTGAAAAGAAATTAAAAAAAATAAAATTATGAGATCTACTTTTGACATAGGGTTTAGCGTTTTTGGACCACTAAATACTAGTACTCATATGAAAATGTTTGTTTTGTTTTTTGTTTTTGTTTTTACAGAATCTGTGTTTAAAGTCTGTTGGGAATCATTGTAGTACTTTCATTCCATTTAAAATTTAAAATGAATTTATAAATATCTTTTGGGATCATGCACAGAGCACCGGACAAAGGTTCTTGAAAATTCGCATAATGTTAATAATTTTACATAACTTCTATGTGGTAAACTGTCAATTTTATGTTTTATTTTTATTTTGGCTTAGGATTTTGGAACCCTAGATTTTGAGAAAAGAAATTTTTTGTAGCTATTTTACTATTACAAGTATAAATAAAAGTGAAATAGAGGCGACCAAAATGATACAGAGAATACCGGCATTAACCTGCATTGAAAAAAAATGCAACAGAGAAACTTAACTATTAGAAAATCAACAATCAACGATAAAAAATATTAAAACGTTTTTAAACCGTGCACGCAATAATTACCATTGGTCTAATACGTGCAGCAAACATCGATTGCAATATGCGAATATTGTGAAGCGAAGCGAAGACTTTAAGAAAAAAATGAATACTTTTTTAAGTTCTGAGAAATGTTTTGTCTGGAGTCTGGACATCGGGGTTTAGGGTTTTGAGATCGGAATGAGAATTTTTTATTTTTTTTTTTAAATTCAGAGTCTGTTACCCGAGCATACCGCCAATCTTGGCAGCACTATCATTCATTTTTTTTTTTAATATGCAATGAATCTAAAAATATCTTTCTGAAGATGATGCATTGATATGTACAATAAAAAAGTGACTTTCGGTGCAACTCCAGACCAGACATCCTTCGCTTAGTATCCCGTCAAAGTTTGTGGAAAGCAAATTTTTACGTCTCGTCAGCAAACTTTTACATTTGCCTTCGTTGGTAAATATTGATTCTTTGTTTTCTTCTCTAAATCATCAATAAAACAATTTTTTTTTTTACTCCTCGTTAAAATGCAATTTTGGGACTTTTTTTAATGTATACTACACATTCTCGCTTTGTACTCTGGTTACTTAGTGTTGTATGTTCCACTTTCTCTTACTACGTAACATGGCGATTGATCAACGACAACATTGAGCATAAGCCAGCAAATTATCATTTTGGGCCCCTAATTTTTTAGGGCCACAAAATTCCTTTTTTCTACCTATATATTGAAGAAAAGAAATTTATATGAATATACGAGGCTACATTTTTGGATTTGCTTGAGGTTTTTCTGATTTTGATTGTTGCCTCTCAAATCTCAGGGCCCTGCCTCGTAGCTGATGTGGGGCAAAATGATTGGTCATACTTGATTGTGCTAAGCTAAAGTAGTGCCCTTAGCATTATAATCAACCATTTGGATTTGAATCGGTTAAGTCAACTCGGCTTCGAAAGAAAATGGAAGCCGAGTCATGCAAAACTCAGTCAGACTCAAGGATATTCTATTCTGACGGAGTCACGCAGAGTCAGATGAGTCAGATTGTTCCAAAATAGCAACTTGGTGTCCTTTATTACTTTTGCAAACAAAGTGAGGGGTTCTTGCAAGAAAAGGTTCATGTTACCCTGATTTTTGAAAGAACACGTGGCAAAAGAACAGGTGGGGGAGTTAGTTAAGTAGCAAAATAATTGGAACACTAGATCGGAAGTCAAAAAAGAAACGAGATTTTGAGGAAGTGTTAGGCCAATCAAAACATCACGTGAGTCGCCACGTAAGCTGACACCGTTAAATCAAACGAACTCCGAACGGCTCTCGGGCCGTAGTTTCAGTGTATATTTAAACCTAGTGAAAGAAGCAAAACAATCCAACCATCTGTAAGAGCTCTGTTTTGTTTCTCTCTCTACAAAATTTTTATTTTTTTTGGTTCTTCCAATCTGGATCTCTAATGGCGAGTTGGTTTTCATCACAATGTGGTCTTAGATCTATTCTTCGTCTATTTCCTCGACCTAGAACTCTTTTCTCCACCACCACCACCGCCATTAACAACACCACCAAGAACAGATTTTATGCCAGTAATAATGGTGAGGATTTTAGCCAGATACAGAATGGAGGAGGAGAGAGTGAAAAAGGAGGAGAGAAAAATGGTGGGTTTGAAGAGAAAGATGAGTTCAATCCAGGTGCACCTCCTCCATTCAAAATAGCTGAGATCCGAGCTGCCATTCCCAAACACTGTTGGATCAAGAATCCATGGCGGTCCCTGAGTTATGTTGTTAGAGATATTGTTGTTGTTTTTGCCTTGGCTGCCTCCGCAGCTTATATTAACAACTGGGTTTTCTGGGTCTTTTATTGGGCTGCTCAAGGAACCATGTTTTGGGCTCTCTTTGTTCTCGGCCATGACTGGTATACATATTTCTCTCTCCTCTCTCCTCTCTCTCTCTCTCTCGGTTTTTGTTTTTGTTTCTGTTTTTTTGATACCCATTTTGTTGTTTTGATGTATTTTTGTGTTTGGGTTATGATTTTGAAGTGGACATGGAAGCTTTTCTGACAGCCAGAAGCTAAACAGTTTGGTTGGGCATCTTCTCCATTCTTTCATTCTTGTACCCTACAATGGATGGTATGATATTCAGAACCACTCTTTAACATTCTCCAGATTTGTAAAACAGTGATGGATCTAAATCTGTAAATCAAGGGACAAAAAATATTAGAAAAAAAAGAAAAGAAAAATGGTTCCAAAGGCATCCTGTTTCATTAAGTTTAAGTTTCAGATTCATTACTTGGTTTGAGCTCTCTATGAGACTCTGATTTGTAATTTAATTGAATAATAATATGTCGAATGTAAATGCTACAGGAGAATCAGCCACAGGACTCATCATCAGAATCATGGGCACGTGGAGAACGACGAATCGTGGCACCCGGTTTGTTTTTTTTGAACTCTGTCTGTTTCATGGCCTCTCTGTTTCAGTAATTGGGGATGATAATGCTGCTTGTTTTTTCCCTTCTTAATATCTTTTGATTTGAATTCTAAAATCATTTGATTTTATTTTTCTATTTGTTGCAGTTGAGTGAGAAGGTTTATAGGAAAATGGATGATACCAGTCGCACTCTCCGATTCACGGTGCCGTTCCCCATGTTTGCATATCCTATATATCTGGTAATTTTGCACCTTCATGAAAGAATTGATCAAATTCTCTATGACACTGAAATATTTACATCTCTCAAGGTGTTGTTGTGATAAGATGATCTTGGTTTCGGTTACAGTGGCGCAGAAGTCCCGGTAAGAAGGGTTCTCACTTCGATCCAAATAGCGACTTGTTCGCTCCAAATGAGAAAAACTGTGTGATCATCTCCACACTCTGTTGGATGGCAATGGTGGCCTCACTTGTAGGGTTCTCAACTATAATAGGTCCCATCCAGGTTCTCAAGATATATGTTATTCCATATTGGGTGGGTACAGTTCTTCATTCTTGTTGAATTCATCCTGTTTGATCTTATATTCTTGGGTATCATATAAAATGTTCTTCCTTTTCCTTGATTTTGATTCCAAATGCAGATCTTTGTCATGTGGTTGGATGTTGTAACTTACTTGCATCACCACGGCCACGAACAAAAGCTTCCCTGGTACAGAGGAGAGGTGCGAATTGATTTCGATAAAGCCCGTTTCTGAATTATGATATGTAAATTTCCAGGGACATGGAAACACAATCTGAATTCTTCATACCCACTGAAAATTCTGCAGAAATTAACTGGTTTAGCTGAAACTCTGATCTTTAAATCATACAAACAGAGAAGAAACTAATTTATTCAAATTGCTGGTCCATAACAGGAATGGAGTTATCTAAGAGGAGGACTTACCACGGTTGATCGTGACTACGGATGGATTAACAACATTCATCACGATATTGGGACTCATGTGATCCATCATCTCTTCCCTCAAATCCCACATTATCACTTGGTAGAAGCAGTGAGTATCTGTTTTTTTTACTTTTGAAAGTAACGACACTTTAGAAATTGCTATGAAAGTGAGAATCCCTTAAGAGCTCGTCTTAATTACTCTTAAATCTGATCTTGCAGACGAAGGCAGCAAAGCCAGTGTTAGGGAAGTATTACCGGGAACCAAAGAAATCCGGACCTCTGCCAATTCATTTAGTTGGAAATCTAATAAGAAGCATGAAACAGGACCATTATGTCAGTGATACTGGGGAGGTTGTTTACTATCAGACCGATGATAAGCTCTACGCAGGTTCTAAAACCAAGTCAGAGTGAAGCTGTGGAGGCTGTCGAGCTATTTTGATCCTTCATCACCGGAGACTTTCTTCAATAATTCAAACTTGTAACGCCATCCCCACCTTTCCTCCCTTCCCTCACCTTCCCCTTCTCTCATGATTTTGCTCTTTTATAGTTTTACAAGTAAGGAAAAATTCTTAAAGAAAGATAGTTTGAGCTGATTTATATCGACCCATGGTGATAATGTGATTTTAACATATAGTTTTCGGCATAGTTCATTATTTCAGTTTCCTTTCAAGTGATCTACAATTTATGGAATTCACTTCACTCTTGAGTGAAAATATCCAGGACCAATCCTTCTAAAGTTGAAAGCCCTTCATAAACATTCTTGGAGTAAATTCCACCTACCAATAGGCACCTGTCTATTGCTTCTAATTGGTGTTAAACCTTGCACAGCTGAATCCCTTACAACTGCAAAACAAATGAACCACCAATCAGAAAAGTAAATGTGATTCGGCGTCATCCTCACGTTGGATGAAAGGAAAGATATTTACAATGGGTCCTCCAACCACTTATAAATTAGGAAGATTTGATTAAGACAAGAGGAACCGTGTGAGGACGCTAGGACTGAGTTTTGATGCAAACCCAACTACAATATCTCCTACGAATTCTTTCTAGCCTAGTGACCAATAATTGCGATAAGGGGGACTTGGGAGATTGTCTATTCAATGACCTCCGTCCATGCAGTGAGGTCCTGTATTATCTATAAGCCTGCTGCACCTGTGTGGATGCACATAAATAGAAAATCCCATAGCTATCTGTTTCTTTTTTTCTTGCACTATAAAGTTACTTGCTTTGGGGACAGTAAAACTGCAAAAGCAGCAACGTTAACTAGTCACATTCTCAAGGACATGGTTTAGACCACATAATTTATGAACCCTAAGACTAGTATCTAAACATGCACTATATTCACATTATCATCCACAAATTCTCCAACAGGCTCTACTATGCACTCTCTTTGTGATCCACTTGGTCAGAAAAATTTCTCACGGGACAGCATTAGCATGAACATCCTTATGCACAACCTATTTCTTGACAAGCTCATTTTGCTTGCCTAAATACCTCCTAAACGCCTGAAACACATAAGGTTGGAAGGAAAGTCTAAAACATTATTCTCTTTTTTTATCAGAGGTAAGTCTAAACATCAAAAGCCTATAATTATCCTCGGAAGAAAACTACTCATTTGTCAACTTAATACGGTATCGCATAACTTAAAAAATAATCAGCTGGCTGACACAGTTCAATGTGTTTAGAGGGATGAGAAATTGTTGGAACCAAAGGCCTTAAAACTTATAAGGTATATAAGCACTTATTAGAGTTGATGTTGTTGTTTTAAGAGCTAATGCTGTGATATCCTATGTCTAAAGTTATAACTTCACAATCTCAAGTAGAGATAAAATGGGCTAAAAATGTTGTAAAAATTAGGGTTAATCGCAGCCCATTGTCTGACGAGTTTTTCTGAATTTTTCTTCTTAGAATAAAGAAACAGTAGTTTCATGTGATCAAAACCAGTGATACCAAAATTACTTAAGTACAAGGCCAAGCATTTATCAAGAATTACACAAAAAATCATTTCCAAAGACTATTTTGAAATGGGTTCTTCAAAGAAATTAATAGTACCAGATTTCTGCCTTGTACAGACATTAATAAGAACAGCAGGTTGAAGGTGACTTCCTGAAGTTAACCCTGAAAACAATAAAGAACATGAATGAACTTAGGGCTCACAGGTACTATCTTTAGGAACAAAACAATATAATACAGAAGAGATTAGTAGGAATTTCAAGTAAAGATGCCATAGAACATAAATATAGCTACCGAAAATGAAATTTACTAACACAGTAAGAAAATCATCAGGAAAAAGAAATACACCAGCAAAAAACTTGTTTTCACTGAAGAAGTAACTATTACAAAAACCACTACAAAGATAAAAGAAACCATCAAATCATCATTAACAAGAGAATTAAAAGTTAATTTAACTGTTATTAAATAACCTAATTTTCACAAATCACAACCACTATTGAGAACAGGATCGTAAGCAAAGAAATCAAGTTATTAGAAGACCTAAATTTTCAATCATACATACCCAAATTATCTCTGATTTTCTACAGTTCTTCTTCTATGCTTAGAAAGCCTAGCACCTGAGAAGGCAAATGTTAGCAACAACAAGAGAGTGAAAAATAGAAAACGAGTTTGAGCCTAAGCCTTTCCTTTTGTGTACATATGTTCCCGCCCAATGGGCAACAATATCCAAAAAATCAAAAAAAAAAAAATTCAAGTATTTATCGGTTTGTGGGAATCGAATTACAGAAATTTGCAGATGAAAAGTACCTTAAGAACTGAAATCTAGAAAGTCATCCAGCTTGGTTAGACACATCGGCTAAACTCGGTCTGATTAGTCAAAATCGATTCACCTTAGTTTGATTTGATATAGGTTAATGCTAAGCTGTCAATCGGTTCAAAACTTATAGGCACCCTCCAAATTCTTGTTGGCAGGCCCAGGTTATAGGCACCCCTGAATTTTCATTCGGTGTTCTTATTGGCAGGCCCAATCTTATTAGCATCCCCAATTCGAAATCAAATTTTTTCATTTAAAACCTATAAAAATATATTATGAAACATGTGGGAGTATCCGATAATTAGAAGACTTAATGGCCTGCAAGGGCCTTAGCCAAACTTGGTCGTAAGTCTATCTGCACCAAGGTTTGGTTAGACTCAAACAACTTGGTATGAGCCTCTGTCTAGATATAATAAACTGATTTTTTTTAA
>MVGT01004544.1:272085-310902 GCA_002174775.1 Macleaya cordata | reverse complement strand
AATTTGCATCAGCTATTTTAAATACTTTTGTTTAAAATTATATTTTAAACAATGCAAACTATAATTTGCATTGTTTTTAAGCTTGGTAAATAGGTTTTTTCTGGATTTTTTTTTTTGAATTTGGTATTCATGTGTGATCTTGTTTTAAAGATCTTGAAAAATGCTTTCCAACGATATAAATTTTGTTCAAATCCGATTTATATTTTGAAAGTTATGGTCATTTTTATGTTAAAATTCATTAATTGGGATTTGCTAACGTGCACCGTCATTATTCAACAGATGAGTTTTTCGTCTTTTTACATCGCGCTAACGTGTGCCGATGACTGTCCTTACATGAAAAAAAAGCATGTCCTCTACTTCAATTTTTTTCCCATGCAAGGGCATCCTACTCATTTTCCGTAATAAAATAGGGTTGTTTTGAGACAGCGCTACATAAAGGATACTAATAGAGATGTGGAGCTAAAAGAATGTTTACATGTGGATAGAGAAATTTGTCCACTTTCAAATTATATGCTAAAAAAATGCTAAACTTTTTTTTTTATTTATTACAAAGTGGTTTTTGACAATTAGGTTCCACAAAGTGGTTTTTGAAGGTCCTTATTTGTACATTTTTGGTACGCAAGGTTCGCATGAGGTTGATCTAAGGGTTGATATTTTTTGAAAATATTTTCTTCACTTTGTAGATCATTCTTATTAAAAATCAATCCATTGTAAAACTGCTAGTTCTATTAAAAATAGACTTTTTTTCTCATCGTTAATTAACTTGCGATCAATTTTTGATAGGGTTAGAAATTCTAGAATGATATAATTTTTGGTAGGATGTTCTACTCATCTTGTAGATCATTCTCACTAAAAACTAGCACTTGGTTACTCACCTTGTAAGCCTCACAACTCATTTAAGAATAAAGATGTACACGCATCCAAACTCTTTATATTTTTGAAAATCATTTTTCGAAAGGAACAACATGGCATTTAATGATAAAGAAAGGTCTGTAGATGAAGTGATAGTAATATCAAATCTCTGTTATACTTATGGGGGTATAGCTAAGCATGTCTTTTATGGCTATGGCTTTGAGGATTTAATACTTAACTAGGAGGCTGTATTATTGATGTAAAGTCAGAGTTGTTTTTCATTTGTACATATTCTCTCATGAATAGAGTTTTAGCCTTTCCTCTTCAAAAAAAAATAGGACTATAATTTGCTGGAGGGATATATATATCTTAATTATATAATGCGGCTAACACATGAGTTGTGTATGAAGTTGCGTGCTTTTTTTTTTTTTTTTTTTTTTTTTTTTTTTTTTAACTTCTTTTTAAGAAATACTGAATATATCCTGTCATATTATTTATTTGTTTACACTTGAGTTACACTTGCCAATGTGGTCATATGAAATTGATCCAAGGGGTAATTTTTTTTATGATGACCTCCTCAATGTCTAGATCACATCAGCAAATACATTGTCATCAGTGGGCCCACCTAATACCCTATTTATTTGTTTACACTTAGGCTACACTTACTAATGTATGTGGTCATGTGAATTGATCCAAGGGATATTTTTTTTACAATGATCTCAACAACGATGTTTAGATAACAATAATATATACACTGTCATCAGTAGGCCCACCTAAAATAAAATAGTGTAAAAAATGAATACACACATTGTTACTAAAGAAAAATTAATACTTTGTGTAGTGAGTAGGTTTGTGAATGGGTTAACTAAATAACGCGCCATATAATTTACCAACTCTCACGCTACGTACATGTGAGAGAGCAAATTGAATTTATTCGATAATAGAAAAAAATTAAATTGCTGCGAAAAGGTACATAAGGGATGTACAAAG
Organism: Macleaya cordata; assembly: GCA_002174775.1. Classification (NCBI taxonomy): domain Eukaryota; kingdom Viridiplantae; phylum Streptophyta; class Magnoliopsida; order Ranunculales; family Papaveraceae; genus Macleaya; species Macleaya cordata. The sequence continues at coordinate 309,060 of MVGT01004544.1, read as the reverse complement.
ACCAAGACATGAAGAACTCGCCAAAAAACCTATTAATGTGCTTGACTAAATCGATCAGGGATATATTTCAATATATCCAAATAATTGTCTGTTAGGTTATTTCTTCAACTAAATAACTAACAAAAGTAAATATACCCCTCTCATCGATTTAGTCAAGCACATTAACATGAAAGATGATACATAAAATTGCGGACCTTACCTGGTCTAGAACGAAAATACCCATAGGCCATTCTGGATGGGGTAAGGTCCGCAATTTTATGTATCATCTTTCATATCTTCATATTAATGTGCTTGACTAAATCAATGATTGTCTGTTCAAGAAGTCCAAAAACGATCAATCCATTGTTGAACCACACATGGAGGTCAATTTTATGTATCCCTCATCGTTGGATTGTCATATTTCATCATTGACGTACATGTGTGGTTTGTACGTGTGAATGATTTTAATAGACAAAATGGATTGTTGGGTAAGTGTGTCTTTAAATACATTTATAAGGGTATAAACGATATTTTATCAAGGTCTTTTGACGTCTGTTCACTTTTTTAGACGGTCAATAGTCAACCGTCATCTCAGGACCTAAACTATAAGCAGGACATATCCAGGACCCTGATCCGAATATCGAACTTTATATGGGACCCTAATACTAATTAACCCTAGTGATTAAATATCAGTGCACGTACTCTCTACTTTCACGTGTTTGAGTGCATCCAATGGCTAATTTTTTGTGATGATGATATATCCATCGTCAAGATCAACATTAACCCACATATCGTCCCCAAGTGAGCAACCTAATACCCATAATAACGTATCGCATAATTTACCAACTCACATTCGCGTAGCCTGTGAGGGGGCAAAATGAATTTGTCATGTGTGAACGTGTTGTCACAATGAAATAATGACAAAGTGGATTTAGTCTTATCTCGGTTGGATAAGGGAGTGGGTGTGAATCTTAGAGTTTATATGGGTTTAGTTCAACTCCACCTAATAGGCTAGTCTTTTGGGCTAGAAAACCGAACCCGTAACAAAGTGGTATCTGAGCAGACCCGGTCCATTCCGATGTCATTCCTAGCGCTCATCCATAGGGAAGGTGTGTCAATAAAGGTGTGGGTCCCCAAAAGAGAGTGGGGATGGGTAAGCAGGGTGGCCCGAATTTGCCATGCCAACATGCCCAGAGATTGTGTCCACAAAAGGTAGTGGGTCCCCCAAAAGAGGGTGAGGATACGTAGGCAGAATGGCTTGACTGCAACAAGGGCATTGCAGGATTTTAGTGTGAGAGAATGTCACGGTGAAAATTGTGACAAAGTGGGTTTAGTCCCACCTCCGTTGGAGAAGGGGGGGTCGTGGAGTTTTTATGAGTTAATCGCAGCCCATTGTCTGACGAGTTTTTCTGAATTTTTCTTCTTAGAATAAAGAAACAGTAGTTTCATGTGATCAAAACTAGAGGTGTCAATTGGGCCGTGCTGGGCCGGCACGGCACGAACCTCTAGTGGGCTGGGCTGGCACGGCACGGAGCACGGTCGGCACGACAGGGTTTCGTGCTGGGCCGTGCCGTGCCAAGTCACAGTTTAGGTCAGCCCAGCACGGCCCACTGGCCCAGCACGACTGGGCCTCGTGCTGGGCCGTGCCAGCCCAGCGTGCCATGGGCCGCCCATCTGAAATCCCGCCCTTTTTTTTTTTGAATTTTGTATGTTAATGGGCCGCCCAACGGGCTGGCCCATCGTGCCTTAATGGGCCGAAATCAGTAAAAAATGTTTTTTTGCCTATTTTTGTGTTTTTTTCATTTTATTTGACATTTATTACTTATATAAATATATTTACTAAATTTCTAGTTATTAAAAACTTTATTTATAAAAATATTTTAAAACTTAAAAATTTACATTAACATTAACAACTCAAATAAATTATTTAAAATATTAAAAATTTAAAATTAGAACACCATGTTGAATAAAATCCACTAATAAACTTTATTTATTAATATTAATTTTAAATTGAATACAAAAATTACATAAAAAAGGTGAGAATTGCATCACTATAGTTTGAGCACATCCCAACTAGGTTGGCACCCACTCAACTATCAATCATTTGCATTACTCTAACCTCTATAAGTTATTTAAAGAAAAAATTTACATCATAGTAAAAAAAAAAATTTACATATAACTTAAATTCTATTCATTATCAGTTGCTGCATCTAAATTTGAAAATTCTTCCGCCAAATCATCATAGATTTCTTGTTCTCTGTTTTCTGAATCGTCCCAATCCTTCAAGCAGATCAAAGCATCTAAGATATCTGGATTTAGTCTTGTCCTTTTCTCGTTCAATACCCTGCCACTTGCACTAAAAGCAGACTCCGATGCTACTGTGGACACTGGAGGAGTTAGTAAATCACGTGCCATGATGGAAAGTATTGGGTAAGTCTGACCTTGTACTTTCCACCATTCTAAAATATCAAAACTATATGCCTCTTCTGCAGATTTAAAATGTGGAGCCGGAGTTTCCAAATAAGAATGAAGTTCTGTTTTTACAGTTGTACCACCTATACTTGCCATTTGATTACTATCTGCAAGTAATCTCCAAGAAGCATCTCTAGTTCTAGTGGTTGGTGGTGGCATCATAATTGTACGTTGTACATTACCAAAATTTGTTTCATAATAAGTATATAAATTACTTAACAAAGTTATAATACTTTCAAATGTATCATGCATTTCAATGTGTAAAATATTACAAATGCCCATAATTAGTGTCATAGTACCATTTAATTTTTTTCTAGGGTCCATTGTAGAGGCTAAATAATAAAGAGGTGGGATATGTTCCCAATATTTTAGAAATTTTTCTTCCATTTTTTCACAAACTTTATAATAAATTGCATATGTTCTACATTCTCTAAAAGCTTCTGCAATATTATATAATTGGTTAAGAGCAATACAAGTAGTAGGATAATAAACACCTGACAAAGCATTTGTTGCATTATAAAAAATTTCTAAAAAGTTAGAAAAATTAGATGCATTGTCAAAATCTACCATTTCTAAATTTGAGTGACCATGTTGATTATAATAATCCATAATTACTGCTTCATAACCTTCACATGATTTCAACATAAGATAAGTTGAGTTCCAACGAATAGGTATATCAATTTTAAATTTTCTAGGCTTCAAATTATAAGTTTCACACATTTTTTTAAATGCTTGAAGTCTAGAAGGTGAAGTAACAATAAAAAGAATTGCTTCTCTAATTTTATCAATAAAATTAAGATCTTTATCACTATTAATTATTTTAATTCCATCTTGAACAATTAAATTAATAATATGGCATGCACATTTAACATGAAATAATTGTCCTTGATAAGGAGGCTTAAAACTACGTTTAAAATATTCAATTGCATTAGTGTTAGCACTATGATTATCAAAACTAATACTAAAACATTTAAATGCAACATTATATTCATTAAGAATGCCTAAAATACATGTATATATATTTTGACCACTATGAGGATATTCTACCATGCGGAGGGCAATAATTTTTTTAACTAAAATCCAATTGCTATTAATATAATGGGCAGTAAGAGAAAGATAACCAATTTTATTAATACCAGTCCACATATCAGAAGTAAAAGAAATTGCACCAATATGGTTAGCTAATTCATTAATTATAATTTGTTTTTTCATATTATAAACCTCCATGGTATCACTTCTAATAGTATTTCTACTAACTTTACTAAATCCAGGTTGAAGATAATTCTTCACCCAACTCTCTAATCTACGATCTTCCCCAAAAGTAAATGGTTGCTCAGCCCCAGCTACATAAACTGCTAAACCCTCCCTCATTTTTTTCTGATTATATGTAAAATTTGAAATTGATCCACTACTACCTACCTTGAGCTGGGCTTGTGTTGGGTCATTAGTATTAGCATGTTTTGGAACACATGCTTCTATGTGTCTTTTTAAGTGACCTGTACCACCTGTTGACTTAGATGAATAGGTTGCACTACATAAATTACATACTGCTCTCTCTTCAATTTTTCCCTTGAATGGAACTTCTTTAACTGTAAAAAATTGCCACACATCCGATTTTTTTTGTCTTTTAGATGAAGTGGCACAAGAACTACCTGGGGTACCTTGGTTGGAAGCTTGAGGGGGTGTGGCATTAGAATCATCAACTTCATAGAATTGGTTAGCATCCATATTTATCAAATTATGTAATAATATATAACAAATTAAATAAAAAAATAAATACCTCAACTAAATGTGGGAGAAACTTGAGAATAGAAATTTTTTTTGAGATGAGAACCCTTGATTTTGAACTAACTTGCTTGAATTTGAGTTGAGGGCCCTTGATTTTGAGTGATCTTGCTTGAATTGTTGTTGTGATGTGAGTTTGAGAGAGATTTTGAGAGAGATATGATGAAAAGTAAGAGTAGATTTGTGATTTTTGTGATGAAAATAGGGGGGGGGGGTGTTAGTATTTATAGAGGGTGTGGGGTACCATGTATGGACCAAATTACCCCTGAAAATAGCCGTTTTTTGGCTGTTAAGGGGGGTAATTTGGTCAAAAACACAAAAATAGCCGTTTTCCTGACGTTGGGCCGTTATCGTGCCTGGGTCGTGCCGTGCCGTGCTTTGGCCCATCGTGCCGACCGTTAGGCACGTAACGGCTCTAATCGTGCCGTGCTTCGTGCCGGCCCATCGTGCTGGGCCGTGCCGTGCTGGGCTCGTGCTGGTTCCGTGCCGTGCTGGGCTGTGTGCCGTGCTTGGGCTGGGCTGGGCCAAAATCGTGCCCGTGCCGTGCTCGTGCTGCTGGGCTCAAGAGGCCTGCCCAGCACGGCCCAGCCAATGGGCCATGCCAGCCCAGGCACGAAATGGGATGGGCTGGGCTGGGCTGGGCTGCCACGTGGCCGTGCTGGGCCGTGCCGTGCCTGGGCCGCCCAGCCCAATTGACACCTCTAATCAAAACCAGTGATACCAAAACTACATAAGTACAAGGCCAAGTATTTATGAAGAATTACACAAAAAATCATTTCCAAAGACTATTTTGAAATGGGTTCTTCAAAGAAATTAATAGTACCAGATTTCTGCCTTGTACAGACATTAATAAGAACAGCAGGTTGAAGGTGACTTCCTGAAGCTAACCCTAAAAACAATAAAGAACATGAATGAACTTAGGGCTCACAGGTACTATCTTTAGGAACAAAACAATATAATACAGAAGAGATTAGTAGGAATTTTAAGTAAAGATGCCATAGAATATAAATATAGCTACCCAAAATGCCAAGAAAATCATCAGGAAAAAGAAACACACCAGCAAAAAACTTGTTTTTACTGAAGAAGTAACTATTACAAAAACCACTACAAAGATAAAAGAAACCATCAAATCATCATTAACAAGAGAATTAAAAGTTAATTTAACAGTTATTAAATAACCTAATTTTCACAAGTCACAACACCACTATTAAGACCAAGATCTTAAGCAAATAAATTAAGTTATTAGAAGACCTAAATTTTCAATCATACATACCCAAATTATCTCTGATTTTCTACAGTTCTTCTTCTATGCTTAGAAAGCCTAGCACCTGAGAAGGCAAATGTTAGCAACAACAAGAGAGTGAAAAACAAAAAAAAAACAAGTATTTATCGGTTTATGGGAATCGAATTACAGAAATTTGCAGATGAAAAGTACCTTAAGAACTGAAATCTAGAAAGTCATCCAGCTTGGTTAGACACATCGGCCAAACTCGGTCTGATTAGTCAAAATCGATTCACCTCAGCTTGATTTGATATAGGATAATGCTAAGCTGTCAATCGGTTCAAAACTTATAGGCACGCTCTAAATTCTTGTTGGCAGGCCCAGGTTATAGGCACCCATGAATTTTGTTATTGGCAGGCCCAATCTTATTGGCACCTCCAATTCGAAATTAAATTTTTTCGATTCAAAACTATAAAAATATATTATGAAACATGTGGGAATATCTGAAAATAAACTGATTGATGGTAATTAGAAGACTTAATGCCCTCTTATATCAAATCGAAAAGATAATTTTACATGATGAAGTGGTTTGACCAAAATAAGAACAGCTACTAATAATTGTGGAGTCAATCAAATTGACCGAATTCAAAGTAGGTAATCCAATTGAAGCATGGATTGGATTTGATTGTTAGCTTGGGTTTTGACCCAGGTCTTTTAGCCCGTAGTTTCTCAAACTAATTTTTTTTTGTGTACGGTGCCACATGAACACCCGATCGAATTTTAAACGCCGATATGTAGGACCCACATGTATACACTTCAAGAGCTAAAATTTTGTGAGGTTGCTCTCCTCACCATGTACAACATCCTCATAAAAAATTAACCCATTTTAAACTTCTAATATCATTAAAAGTTAATATAAAATTGATTAAAAATTAACGGTGAGAAATGAAAATTAACAGTAAGGAATGAACGGTGAAGAAAATAATCAATTTTTTATGGAATTAGAAGTTTTAGAATGGGCTGATTTTTTGTAAGGATGCCGTACATGGTGAGAAGAACAATCTCACAAAATTTCAATTCTTGAAGTGTATACATTTGAGCCCTATAAATTGGTGTTTAAAATTCGTATTATTGTTATTGAGGCGCCTACTCGTTGATGGGGGCTCGCCACAAACACACCCCTCACCGCCAACGTATAGAGCGCGAAGTCAGTATAATAAATGATCAATGATGGTCACGAATGGTTAATGGGTGTTTAATTTAAGCAAATATAATTATTAATAAATATTTGGTTGAATATAATAGTTGACCGATTCAAACTCATTAATTAAACAATAAAGTTTTTTGGCCCACCCATGTTACAAAACAAATGCCAGATACTTATGTGGCAGGGTGAGACCTACCATTTTTTTCTTCCCAAAAATGTTATGCGGGGATTTTCAACATAAGCATTTGGCATTTATTTTATAATATAGTCGGGCCAAACAGCAGCGCTGTCAATTAAAATGGGTTAAATCCCCTGTTCATGTTCTGTGTGGTTCTAAAGGATGCTTCTTCAATGTCCATTTGTGGCAACCTGTTGTGGTCGTTCTCGGTACGTGGTGGAAGTGGAGCTTTTTTTCATCTTTAAGAACTAAATCTTTTGTTGTTGAGCATCTAATTAACAAGGATTCTTGCATGCAGACATGCAGTTCATTCAGGTCAACATTTTTAATTCATTGAAACCCAAATAATATTTAGTTGGAGTGTATTTATTAATCAAATTAGTCTTAATTATTTGCTTCTTGCTTAATTGCCTGTCTTTACATGAAATGATTTAATTACATGAAATGATTTACATTTACATTTCATAGAAGACTGGAGAACTTTTCCTACAAGAACACAACAGACCCAGTTAAGGTTAAGAGAAAACTCATACGTACTATTTATTGCCCTGCTTGGTATGCATAGAAAATTTGCAGAATGCAAATTATCACAGTTGTAGTAGTGGTAGTTTGCATGGCAAACAAAGCCATATGTATCCTAACTAGTAGAGGAATACCATACCAAGCAACTTTTGACCGGAAATAACTGCAGATGCAAATTTTTTCTGCATACCAAGCAGGGCCTATATAACAACAGTCATGTTTGGACCGACCACTTTACAAAAGTGGTGCCCGATGCTTATGTGGCAGGGTGGGTCCTACTGCCATGTAGGTTGAAAACCCTTTCATTTTGGAAGGGAAAAAGTGGTAAGTCCCAATCAAAACACTTTGCCACATAAGCTTTGGGCACTATTTTTGTAAAATAGTCCATCCAAAAAGTATTATTATTTATATAAGAGCATCTCCAATGCAATGTGGATGTGGTAAAATAAGACTGCCACATAGAAAAAATACACATTTCTAAAAAAAAAACTCTTCAAATATTAATGTGAAGACACACTTTTAAACTGAGTTGGCAGTGGAATGGAATACTATTGGTGGAATGGATGTGAAAAACGAGGACATTGTGAAGTTGAATGTCTAGAATTTGAAAGAATTAGACATTCAACTTCACAATGTCCTCATTTTTCACATAAGTGTCTTTCCATTCCACCAATAGCATTCAATTTCATTGCCAACTCAACTTAAAATTGTATGTTCACATTAGCATTTGAAGAGTTTTTTATGGAAAGATGTTTATTTTTCCTATGTGGCAGTCTTATTTTACCACATCCACATTGCATTGGAGATGCTCTAAGGAGCTCAACCGAGTAGCACTCCTGCCTGCCACGTGCGTCTCACTGTAGCATCTCTAAATTGTAACAGTTGCATAAAATTGGTAATACCTCACCATGGAGGTCTCTTTACTAAAAATTGTATCACTTTAAAATTGATAAAAACTCATATTTAGAGCCATTAAAATTTACAATTAAATTTTTTACTATTTAGATGAAAGGATTACAAGTCTCAGAATGATATAATTTTAAGTAGGAAAGATCTCTATTGATGATCTTCTTGGTGACCCCCACCCCAAACCCCCTTAAAATAAAAAAAATCCAGGATGAGGAAACTATCCTCACCAGAAAGGAAAATGCAATTGGGACTGAACCCAAATCGAACTAATGCAGGTTGTTTTGGATTGTATCCAAAGGTAGAAATTTCGTGAGGGTGTTCTCTTCACCATGTTAATTATCTTCACAAAAAATTAGATCAATTTTAAAACTTCCAACTTTATAAAAAAATTGATTGGAACTTGAACAAAAATCTTACGGTTAAGAATCAAGTTGATAGAACTAATTAATAGCTGAAATTTCTCCTACAGCTAACACAGAAACACTACCGAATTGTTTTGAGGGCGCACAATTAATAAAAAATCAAAATCCCATTGATAATTCAACAGTCTAGCTAGAGCCCTTGGAGGGCGTTTTTCTTTGATTCTCTTGTGGATGTTTTACATGATTCTTCTGACACTTATAAACGTTACATTAACTATTTGTAAACATTAAATCAAAGTGCTACAAGAAACACTGTTTTGGTGTTTTGAACTGTCATTAATTAACTGGTAACTTATACAATTCACACATCAAGTGGCAAATCAAACTCATGCATATTTTTCTCTAGTATCTCGAGTAATTTTAGGCAAATAATTTCTTCAGGTTGGAGGTCCATCAGTTGTTTCTCTGTTTACTCTTTAGTAAGGTGGTCGGCGGCTCAGTTAATTTCGTTAGGAACCATCTTGACTTTTAAAAGGTATGTCAACTGAGAAATTATATAAAAAATATCATTGACGACATCTTCATACGCAGTTTTTCTCGAGGTTAGTGTTCCACCAACTAATATTTGATACGCGCATTGACACTGTGTTATTTTTCTCTCGTTTTAGACCATATAAAAGAGTTTCAAACCTCTAAAATATCTGCTTAGTTACTTTTAGTATTGAACTGAATATGTTGTGTCAGGAAAGCCAACCCTTTTGAATTGTTGCACATATTTCCATGGACCCTAACCTGCACAACATCCCAACATATATTGTCTGACGAGCCAATGAATGAAACACATGGATATTGTGCAATCGGCATTAAATAAACATTAAAATAAACCCCCAAACATTGTATAATCAAATTAGTTCTTCACAAAAACAAAGAAAGAAAATAAAAATAAATTAATTAGTAATCGGCATTAAATAAACATTAAAATAACCAATAAACCCCCAAACATTATATAATCTAATTAGTTCTTCACAAAATAAAAAAAGAAAGAAAGAAAGAAAATAAAATTAAATTAATTAGTAACAAAAATACTTACTTTGAACGATGATACGGGAGGATAAGTCATTATGGCAAAATGTTTCCACAGAAAAATAAATAAAAAAATTACACAATATCATAAATAATAAATAGGATTAATATTAATTTGAAAAATACAACTAATGAACCGAAGCCATTTATCTGGCAGGTATCTTCTTCACCAACCCAAATCAAACATTATATCGAAAAACCACATCAATCTAAAAATAAACTAAAATTACTGTCCAATTGTGAGTAAAGATAGGGATTGATTGGATGTGTGCAAATGGGAGGGGTTTGCTATCATCCCCAAGGATTAGTTGGGTGCCCAATGTGGTAGCCCGGATACCTTGGTAATCAAAAAAAAAAAATGAAAAGGGGATTGATTGAGGGTTTAACATTTCACAATAGGAAGAAAGAATGTCCTGCTAGCTAGGGCTAGCTAGCTAGGAGATGATACTGAAAGAAAGAAAAAAGAAAGATAATGGCAGGGGATGTTCATCATCACACTAACCCAACTCACTGTTAAACATGCACAGAAGATCGAGATGTCAGGAAACTCAAAACCTGCTTTTTAAGGGCAAGTGCCATGGAAAACCCTTATTTAGGTTGTTTGGGGTAGGGGTTTAAAGACTTGGGGGAGGGCAAGTGCCACGAAAAATTAGGGACGCAAGGCAAAGATTGTGCCGCCCGACACAATCTATGCCGTGACATGCATTTATTTCTCCCATCTATATATCTCGGGCTTATCTGGTCTTTGCTTTGCCTTTGAACAACAACTATATGGAATTAGGCAGAGGCACAATCTGTGCCGTATGGTAGAGATTGTGCCGTACGGCACACATTGTGCCTCAAGACACAATCTTTGCCTCCTCCCTCAAACCCCTTACTCCCTCCCCAAATCTAGAACCGGAGGGAGGGGTTTGGATGTTTGGGGTGCATATGCTACTTGCCCTAACCTCAAAAAATATTTTTTTTTTGCTTGTTTAAGGTGTTCATAACACTTGCCTAAGAGAAGAATAAACAACGCATAACGCAAACAGCAAACTCGATCGATCAGTACTGAAAGGCAAATAAAAACGACCAATGCAAGGAGATTTAAAAAACAGAGGAACTTTTTTACTGTACGTTAAAACTGAAAGGAGATGGAGATGAGCTAGAAAACTTTCACTTATAAGAAAACACCTTACCTTGAACTGAGAATGTGAGAACTTTAAGTACTGACCTTTCATTTTGAACATTTGAAGGAGGAATAAATAGAGAGACCCACTGCATGCATGTATAGAGATCTGAGTACTGAAACAGAGATTTGGTGTTTGAAAATAGTTCGGTCTTGGTTTCAGAAGAAGAAGAAGAACTGACTATATATATATATATATATGTCCTTGGTTTTAAGAAGCAAACATATATAAAAGTAGCTAGAGTAGTAGTAAGTGCAGAGAATTTGATGCAATTAAGGAGATATATTGTTGCATTTTTATCTTGAGAAGTTTGAAGAAACCCTAGCTCCAATGTTGGATATATATAGAGAGAGAGTGAGTGTAGAGTAGACTGTAGAGAGAGACTATTAGAGAGAGAAAGAAGATGGAGTGATGGTTATCATGACACGGCTGGGAAATTAAGGCTTGCCATCAAGACGCATATTAATAGTTGTGGTCAGGGTGACTGATGGAAAGATTTGAATATCTCTACACTGCGCAGGTACGTAGCTGAACGAAAAGAGTTATTAAATAGAGGGAAGTTATTGTACCCTCTCTTAGAATACCCCCTTATAATGCCCTCTCCTGTGGGGCTCACATGCGATGTATCCAGGGGTTAATTTTTTTCGAGGATGTTCTTATCATTATATTTATCATCATATTAAAAAATCACTTCGATTTAAAACTTCTAACTCGTTCAAATTAACCTTTAAAAATTAGTAACTATTTGGTAACTATTTGATAACTATTTGAGGGTCAAATAGTTGCCAATTTTTAAAAAGTAATTTGAGGGGGTTAAAATTTTTAAAAGGAGCTGATTTTTTAATATAAGTAGGCGTTCTAAGAGGGGGTGCAATAACCTCCTTCTATTAAATAGATTTCCTTTTTTAAATAAGCGTTCCTTTTTTAAATAAGCTTGCACAGATATCTTTGAAGTTTGATGCTATATTAATTGCCAATTGGCATGATGTTGTTGATAATTAAAGAGGTCTGTTCTGTTCCATCTCTTTATTACATTCACAGTAACCGTACTCTATCCGGGTATGAATTAAGGGATCATAGTTGCTAGTGGTAGAATAGTGGAGAATCATTTAATAGAGAAAGAGATAAAATGGTTTGGAGGAGAAACATTTTCACAAGATAATCCTCATCCATTCCACCTTCATTTCCAAAACTGAATTATCGGCTTTGATGGTTCGGCACCACTACACAATTTGGGCCCAGTCCGCCTCTGAACTTATCTATAGCATAGATATTGTCCCTAACTTTAGTCTAAGTGTGGAGTTGTATCTGAAAAGACCTCGATACTTAGTAGTGGTGTGACCCATCCTTATATTTTACTATACGTGTCTTCTCGTAACTTATGTGGCACTATTTCAAGGGCTCTAATCGGGCCACACCTTCAACACTTCTCATATCAAATGTCCATTTGGTTCCATTTATGGAGAATTCTCTTTTTCTTTGGATTGAGTCTACTTGTATATAGTCAAGTATTTCAAGCCCCTTGATTTCATGATTTTTTTACCGTATGGCGTATCATGCAGTCGTGATCTTAGTGAAAAGTTTACAAATGATTTTATCCTATTTTCTACTATCAAGTAAAAAACTTGGATATAGTAGAAAATCAGAATTTTGCCAATGATAACATAACTACTAAAATACACCAATTTTGGGATCAGTCACAAGGTTATAAGTAATACCTAAATAAATTTCAATTTTTGTTAGTAATTTATATACCTTGGCAATTTTATGCATTAATTGTAGCAGTTTGTGTATTTTGAGTTGTTCAATAATTTACCAGGAACACTTGTTTCCCTGAAAATATTTGAAAAAAAAAAAACACATTAGATATTGTTTAGATTACAAAAGCTGCGACACTAGTTACTGGAAGGAAGGAGAGTTAAACAAATTCTTTTTTTTTTGCCATGCATCGAGCTTGGATCAAACAATGGAAGTAGCATAATTTTTATAAGTGAATCATGTAATCCACATTGGGTTAGTTAGGGCAAGTCTATAGTGGAATATATAAAAATGGATTCCTTAATCTCTTTGGAGAGAGAGATTAAGGGATCCAAATGCTCTAGTGGATAGGAAATAGAAAAAGGAAGAGAAAAGTAGTTTTCCTAATAAATAGGAATTAAAAAAAAGTGGCTTTGAATGGTTGAGCGTGGCGTTAGGGGAGGAAACTTGTTGATCAGCAAGTCCAATCCCTCGCACTAGACTTGCCCTTAAAAGACTGGTGGTGGTAATGGTAGCTTTTTCTTCTTCTAAGAGGAGTATAATGTCATTGATTGGCAGCTTTTACAAGTCACTAAAGTCCTTGACGAAATCCATCCTTTTCTAGCTGTAGTGTATTGAACATATCCTTCTTCATTGCCTTTTCACAAGACAGGTCTGGAGTAGTATTCTCCCTCATACGGGCTGGAGGATAATTTCTTTGTATAGTTTTTTTCCTCTGGTTTGGATAGACCCTTGCAAATGATTTATTGTTAGTTAGTAATGTGATGTTTGCTGTCTACCTTCTTTCCAAATTCTTTTTATCTTGTACATTGTATCTTCTTCGATCACCAACCCAAATCAAACAGTACATCAAAAAACCACATCAATCAAAATCAAAATTAAAGTAACCAGGAAAATCCAGTGCTGATCACTAATATTATCAATTAGTTTTGAGTCCAAAATTAAGTAAAAGAGTTTTACAGCTCACAAAGGGAAGAAAGAATGGGCCATGCTAGCTAGGTGATTATATAGTATTGAAAGAAACCAGTATTGTTACAAACTGAAAGACCAACCTTACCTTGTATCGCAATTATGTGAAATCGACAATACAGATTTTTACAAAATGACATGTCAGCTATAAACTGATAAATCATTTTGACTGTTGTCAGAACTACATAGTCGTTAAGACATTTTATGTTGTTGGCTCCATAGGCATTTGATTAGTTACTTGATGCTAACGAAAGTTTAACCAGATCTAAGCTATATACAATAGTAGACACTACTAGCAATACTTGTTGGCACATGTTGGAACCGACAATTGTTAGACTCAATTCCTAAAAGAAGTTGGGTTGAAATATCACTAAAAGACACCATACCGGCTATCTAGTTGGTCGGAGAGGTCGGACCTGTTTTATTAGGCTGACTTGGTCAAATTCGGTCTGATTAGTCAAATTGGATCCAACTCAGCGTGATTTGATCTAAACATAGGCTGTCAATCGTTTCAAAACTTATGAACCATTCATTGGATTAGATAATCTAACGGGCCTAATCCAATCCAATTGACGTGTGGATTGGATTAGATTGTCAGTTTGGGCTTTGGCCCACATGTTTTTTAGCCCTTCGTTTCTTAAACTCTTTTGTTTGGAAATATCAATGACATCCTTTGCAAGTTCTAACCAGGAAAATCCAGTGCTGATCGGTGACCGACACTTTAAAAAGGTCAAGTACAGGGAACATTGAATTTAAGATTGGTAGTTATATTTTTTCACTATGTGATGAATTGTGGGGTAGAAACACTTAACTCCAACTGCTCCTTCTATTTGATTGTGCGGCTCATCGCTATAGCACACAACTCCCATATAGTAGTGTATAGTAGTGGGACTTTGAAATGAGGCTAGATATTTCTACCCAACTAGTATAGTTTTTTTTTCATCACGTAGGTCATACTCAAATTAAAAATAAAAAATCAAATCATTCAAAATGTTAAGAGAGTCTTTTCTATTCAATTCAAATTCCCTTTGCTAGAGATGGTTAAAAGCTATAAATTGTAGGGGATTTTGAAAAACCAAGTGAGGGAAACTTATGTATAGCCTATGGGTCCCTTAATGTTAATGTTAAGACAGTCTTTTTCAATTCAAATCCCTTTGCTAGAGATTTTAAAAGCTTTAAATTAATCAAGGGTTTTTTGAAAACTAGTGAGGGAAACTTATGTATGACCTAATGAGTTAAGCCAGTCAAACTCGATTGATCGATTGACCTAAGTTGAACCAATTCAATGCCTTGTCGAAATTGACTCCCGGGTTGGATTTAAAAACATTGATCCTCTCAGTGTCAGAGATTTGAAACCAAGTATGTACTGTGGGCCCATAATGCTGATTGGTGGGCCCAGACCTTTGGACCTTAATTTCGAACCAACCACCAAAGTCAGCCATTTCGGCTTACCATATACAAAATGTCAAAAGAACGTACTAGCGTTCCCACCATCTCTCGCGCAAAACAACTTTTTATTGTACTGATGGAAGAAAAATGGTCACCCTAGCTACAAGCAGATTTGCTATTGATCACGGTCTGCAAAATTTGATGTTTAGGTACTTTGGGCCCACTAACAATATTAATAAGACCATAAGCACATGAAGTGATTGATCACTTTTATTTCAAATACAATCAAACGGTAAGAACCATGAATCCCTACAGTGGGTCCACTTGATATGCAACTTGACCTGTTCGATGGTGCGTTCTATAAAAACTGTAGCAATTTCTCACTTATTACAATTTACAACCACGTAAATGCTTTACTCTGTTGCTGCGCATACAATTGAAGTTCAAATTCAAGAAACTTGCCCTCCTCTCTCTCTCTCTCTCTCTCTCTCTCTCTCTTGGTCTCTCTCTCATCAATCTATAAAATTTGATGTTGTTATTAATTATGATTTATATTAGTACTGCTCATGATGGCGGTCTCTTTACAAACCCACCTGATAATTTCTGTAAAGAAGCAATCAATCCAGTAGTAGAATCTCATGGTCTTATTTCCAAGAACTCAAATAGTACTGTGGAGATGAAGATCAAAACTTCTACAACTCCTGGAATCGTTGCAAGGCTAATGGGTTTGGATTCATTTCCTGCAGAATTTAATTTTGTTCCTACTGCTTTGAGTTCCCAAGATTCGATTGATCGAAGCAGATCGGTGAATTCAGTGAATTTCTGTTCTGAATTCGATCCAAAACAGGGGCAGATGCATCGAAGGGTCAGGTCTTCTTTTTGTTTTCCAGAACTGTCAAAATTCTTATTACAGGGAGTTAATGATGATCAACCGTTGCGTCATAACTGTAGAAATGAAGGAAAAAGTAAGGAATTAAGATCAAATGGGAGGAAATCTGAGATGGGTATTGAAGATATGAAACAGAGGAAATCAGAAAAATGTGAAAACAAGAACAGGGGAGAAAGAATTTCAGGGAAGAAACAAAAGGAATTAGCTCAAGATGATCAGTACTGTAATTTGAATGAAACAGAGGAACAGGGGAAGAGAATAATCCACAGGCCTTCTCGAAGATTTTTGAATTGTAGGCACTTAATTAGGGATTTGGGTTCGATCCCAGAGAAAAAGACAGATGAATGCAGAAGAAGGACTTCCATGGCGTCCAAGGAGAAAATTCAATGTAAGCCTCCTGGAAACCCTAATGAAGAAGTTAGTGATGGAACTAGTAAGCTATTAGCGGCCAAGAAGAAAAAGAACCGGCATAAAGTGGATTGTAGCCCGGATTCTGTTCTTGATCCATATTCTATCAGTCTTAGCGAACCGGAAACGTTTCTACCAGGTTTACGTTCTTATTTAGTATCTTTTTGAATGTATAAATTGAAGTATTTCTCTTCCAAGTTTAGTAATGGATGTGTCGGGTTTCATATCTAGATCCAAAATTTTGCATGTACCTTATCCACAAAAGATAATTTGGATCCTTTAGAACTTTGAATAGGGATGGCTGCCCCAATGGGGCTGGAGGAATGGGTATGCCTCCCGACCCGAATCCGTGAGCACATATACAACTAGTGCGTAAAAGTCGCTAGAGGAAGGGGTTGAACGGGGTTGAACATACGCTCAAACCAACTGAGCTACTCCATTAGCTTGTAAGTACTATTTGATTTTACTTTTAAAATTAAGATTATCTCGAAATGTTTGAAGACTGGAACCTCTGACCTCAAAATGGGAGAGGTCAAGAGTCCCAAGACTTGCATATTCGCATCGCTCAATGCAAATCTAAGTAGAGTGTAAAAATAAAAAGGGTAGCAACCATTGTTAAAATGCTTAAGTTTCGCTTTAATTTTCTTTCTTAAACACCCTCATTTTTTTTCTTAACTAAACTATTGTAGTTTTTGGATTTCCTTAAAAACTTATGTTTAAAGGTTTTTTTTTTTAAATGAAAAATGCAATCGGGATACACAATATAAGCTCATAATTGGAATCCTTTATCACCTATTCCAAATTCAATGTACTCTTAAGTACCAAAATAACAAAAATAAAATAATAATATAAAAATATTTATGATTAACAAACAGAGAAACCGTTGCATATTAAGTGTTCAGATCTCAGGAAAAGCCAACTGGTTAACAGAACCTTGGACAACTGCAGTATTCGTAAGGAATGATGCAGGTGTAAAAATAATTCATATAATTTAGACATTATTGAGGTCGCAAGGGCTATGTACTCATCTTCAAAAACAAAAAAAAAAAATCTTTACTTAGATCAAGGATCTTTGATAATGTTAATTAATGAACCAAAAAAGTAAGTTCCTTAACCGTAAGTCTTCGATTATTATGGTGGCGTTCTTGTTGATGGTGTTGGCATTTTTGTTTTGGTTATCAGTTGTCGCCATTGATAGGTCTTCTCAAGGAGTAGTTGAGGCAATGATATCGGTATCGGCAATAACACCATTAGCACCACGATGATGGACAAAACCAAGGGCAGAGCCAGTACTTTAAAGTTGAGGGGGCCAAAGCATAACGAAGATTCAGCGGTCCAATTTACCATTAACAAGCCCTTTTGCACGTGTTTCTTGTTTTGAGTATTGAACTTTATGCTCGGTTTATGCTAGCAAAGGCATTGGAAGGGCGACACATGAACACACAAAAACAGCTACACATCGGCTCAATGTGAAGCTACATTAAATATTAAAGATTTTCTTAAAACCTCTTTATGTGACAAAAATCACACAGACACAAGGGAACGGCTATATATCGCCTCAATGTGCAACTACATTAAATTATATAAATTTTCTTAAAAATCTTCTTTTGCGATATGTAACCACACGAACAAACGTGAACGATTACATATTCTTATCAGAAATCAACCCTTAGATCATCTATTGTGGGTCTCATTGACCTCTATATACTTAGGGATTATGAAGATCTGTCTCTTTATTTGCAGAAGACACTAAAATATATATAATTTAAAATTAAATAAACTCTAAAAACTTTGCAGGGGCCATTGCCCCTACATAGATTTGCCTCTGGGCGAAACAGAGCACTGGTAAGGATGCGATGATGGGCAGAAAACACATCCAAGGTTCCCAAATGAGCTCAGGTGGAAAACTTGAACTCAACAAACTAAAGAAGGTCATGGAAGAAATTTCGATTTCTTCCATTATTCTTGGGAAACTAGGGAAGGCATGAGGTAAGCC
The DNA here is from genome assembly GCA_002174775.1 of Macleaya cordata. Classification (NCBI taxonomy): domain Eukaryota; kingdom Viridiplantae; phylum Streptophyta; class Magnoliopsida; order Ranunculales; family Papaveraceae; genus Macleaya; species Macleaya cordata. Next base: position 290,763 of record MVGT01004544.1, on the reverse strand, counting down.
CAAGAGGAGAGCGAACAGTTAAACACTGACACTCGAGGTTGCAAAACATTAGATCTGTAATGGAATACGAGAAGGAGACTAGTAATAAGAGATATAACAGTAGTGTCATCTTCCTAAACTCGTACTTTTGGAATTGAGGGGTGGAGGTTTCATTAGCCACCTCCGACTCAGAATCGGGAGGAAAAAATTAGCTCGATGGTGGCATTCTTGCTGGTAGTGTTGATGGTGGTGGCATTTTTTAATTTCGTTCTTGGTCGTCGCCATTGACAGGCCTTCTCGAGGAGTAGGTAAGGCAATAATCTCTTGGGATCGACAGTAATTCTCAAAGGGTTTCATTTCATCCATCACTTGGGATTCATTTTCTCACCTCGTACCCCATCTAACGCTAAGACAACTTAAATATCATGCCTCTAATAAATGTCTGTACAATCTGTATAGTTTGTTTTTATAAAAAGGTAACTTTGAAAGTTCGACGAAAATGCCTGATCCATATTTGGCCCTTATTTATCTTTTGTATGTCTTGTTAAGTAAAAGGAACTCAAAATTCAAAGCACATCGGGGGCGAGACTAGGATTTTAAAGTTGAGGGGGTGGGCAAAAACATAACTAGGATTTAACGGTCTAGTTTACTGTAAACAAGCCCATTTTCACGTATTTTTATTTTGGGTATTGCACGTACCTTAGGCTCAGTTTATGCTGACAAAGGCATTGGAAGGGCGACACACGAATACACAGGAACGGCTACACATCGGCTCAATGTGCAGCCATATTAAATATTAGAGATTTTCTTAAAACCCCTTTGTGTGACACATAATCACACGGACACACGAGAGCGACTATATATCACCTCAATTTGCAGCTAAATTATATAAGTTTTCTTAAAAAATTTCTTCTATGATATGCGACCACACGAACACATATGAACGACCACATATTCTCATCAGAAATCAGCTCTTAGATTATCTACTATGTGTCTCATTGACCTCTATAAAATTAAATAAATTCCAAAAATTTTGCAGGGGCCATGGCCCCTAGGCCCCAACATAGCTCCGCCCCTGAAGCACATAAAAGATAAGGGTGGTGTTGATACTCCTAAAAGTACAAAAATGATTGTGCATCTTGGTCAAAAAGCCTAGCCATCAAGTGATGATTCCCCTAGCACCCGAGTGAGTATAAAATCTCCCTCTCTTGAACTAGTATCAGAAAGACCTGACTCCAGAATAGCTAATGATATCCAGCCTCTGATACGAACATCATTATACCAACCAACATCCAACAATAAACTAAACTTTAGATGTTGGTTTATTTTAAGAGACATCAACCAAATACCTTATTTTCACAAGGTTTATTAGAGTTTGATCCTAGCTACTTTTAGATTATTTAAAATCTCTTTTATGAGTTATTTATTGACTGTTTGGTATTTTTTTTAATAAATAATAATATTTTATTCTTTTTCTAAAACTCATGTGCATCTGTATTATTAATTTTACCCTTTTATATTTGTAAGGAAGGATATGTAATATGGGTGTAAAAATAATTCATACATACAATGTAGACATTATTGAAGTCGCAAGAGTCATGTACTCATCTTCAAAAAAAAAAAACTTATCTTTACTTAGATCAAGGATCTATGATAATGTTAATTAATGAACCAAAAAACTAAGTATTCCTTAAACGCGGGTCTTTAATTAACTAATCGATCTGCTAAGTCATGAATCTACTAACTAAATACATGAATATATAGTTAAGTTGTGAAACACTAGGCACTCAAATCATATTCACTTGGGACTACAACTTGTCCTTAAACAACACCTACAACCAAAAATTCCCTTTCAGGCATTTAATATCGATCATAGGGACTCATGCCATCCAATCATATCCCTTAACCCTTTAAATTTTCATGATTTTTAATATGACATAAAGTTGGATGAATACTATTGTGTGGTTCGGGATCCAAAAACTTATTTTTAAAAATTAATTTACACGTAAGTTAAACTACATTTTTTGTGCTATAAAATTCTACATGATTTTATTGTAAATCTTAAACAGTATTGAATGTAATACAAGATGTATATTAATTTTTGAAAATAAGTTTTTGAATCACGAACTAAAAATAGAATTCTAGATGAAAGATTTGGTGGAGATTAGGGCCGGGAATTCTACTCCCTGGTCTATTTGGTTGCCAATTAGCCATGAATAATCCCTGGAAACAAGTTTCTCAAAATAACTAATGATTTGTTTGGATGGGGGATTCCAAGGTAGGGATTCAGTGGGGACCAGGGATTCATATTTTCCTGGTCTGTTTGTAGGGGTGTCAATTGGTACCCAAAAACCCGGAACCGAACCGGTACTGGAACCGTTTTTTGCGGTTCTGGGACCTCACTTTGTGGATCCGATAAATTTCGGATCCATTTCGGATCTACCCGTTTTGGATCCGAAATTTTTCGGATCCATTTCGGATCCACCCAACGGGTACCCGCGGGTACCCGGTTCCGTATAAATTCTATAATTTTATAGTTTAATTTACTATTATATAACAATTTTTCAATTTTTTTTAATTTTTTTTAATTAAAAAAAGAACCCAATGACTATTATTTAATAAATTTTATAATAAAATAAATTTTATAATTGAATAAAATACGAAAATACAAAATACAAATAGGTTTTGTGTGAAAAAAATAAAAAAACAATAATTTAAAACGGGTATCGGGTACCCGCGGGTACCCGCGGATCCTAGCGGTACCGGATCCGGAACCACCAATTGAGGTTCCGGAACCGGAACCGAAAGGATCCGGAACCGCTTCTTATAAACGGGACCGGATCTGGAACCTTTAGGTTCCGATCCGGAACCGACCCGTTGACACCCCTATCTGTTTGGCTGCCAAGAATCCCTAGAAACTTGTTTCCCAGGGAAACATGTTTTCTAGCAAATCCCTGTTTTGGAGTCCCACCTCCCCCCCTTAGAATTTGCTGGAATTCTAAACTAAGGATTCACTATGTATGCACCCAACTCAATGTAGATTACAACTCACAAAATTAAAACAACAAAATAGATATTTTCCTTGGATTTTAAATGATAACCAAACAAACCAAAGGATTCAAGCTTCCAAGGATTCATGAATTCATGGATTTTTTTATGGTTGCCAAACAAACCAAAGGATTCATGTTTCCAAAGACTTATGTTTCCCAGGGAAACATGAATTCTGCATCCAAACACACTATAAATTTCCATCAAATACTCCAATATAAGTCCATCCTCCAGCCGCCTAAAATTCGTTGGAAAACTTATGTAAGAATTTGGTTAAGATCTCATCAAATTAAACAACAAATAATGCAATTGCAGTTAGCAGATACTTCATAGAACAGCTACATGTCTTCACTGCTACTTAGCTTCTCTAGAACTGCTGTAACAAGGGCATCCATCTTCTCTCCTCTCGCTTCCTCGCTAACACGTCTTTGCTCCTCCCTCTCCTTCGACTTCCTCTCCATTATCAACCTCTCTTCCTCCAAAGTCTCCATCTCTCGTCGCCACTCCATATCCTTCAATCTTCTGTGGGCTTTTCTTGCTTCCATTACTTCTTGCCATTGCACCCTTATTTTTTTTTGTTGCTTCATGAAGTTCTTCAAAATATTTTTCAATTTATTGTCACCATTGTTATTGCTACTACTACTACCATTTTTAGTACTCTTCCTGTTTCTTTTCATTTTAGTACTATTACTAGTACTATTCCTTTGGTAGTCATGACTTTCTTTGATTTCCTCCTCCTCCTCTTCCTCCTCAAAAAATAGTTGCATTCTTTCCTTCTTTTCCCCTCCGGTGGCGACTCCTTCGGCTTCAATAATCCAGGAGATCAAGTTTATCCTCGTAGTAAAGATCGAATGGAGCTCATTGTAGTATGGAAATTGATGCTGCATGTTCTCTAGCTCCATAGTTTTAGACTCCTACAACATAACACAAAGATTGATAAAAAAAAAAAAAGTTAAGAATGCCTCCAATACATGATCATAATGACCTAAGGACATGTACATATTAGCAACGGTTTCATGAAAAAACGTTGCGGATAAAAAGATTTCTTTTTGTTTTGTATAATACTGATCGAAGTTAAGGGCTAAAAGAGTGGTAAATTTTTTCAAATTTAAAGGCGATCGATCGATTATATCGGACCTGCTTATAGCGGGTAACAAGGTTCTTCCATTTGGATTTGCACTGATCTGGGGTACGGTTGAAACCCTTTTGTGTCATCTTGGCAGAGATGATTTCCCATAAAAGCTTGTTTCTTGTGGTCTGCATGAACGTCTGGTCCAGCTCTCCTCTTATTCTTAGTAATTGCTTTGTCTCTTCATGGCTCCAATTTGATGATGATGATGATGATGAAGACCTCTCCGTTGTTTCCATGATATCACTTATAAGGTACTGGGGGTGCCTGCAGCTCTCCATGACACCCCCACCAACATCCACACAATAGATCTAGAGAGAGATCTAGAGAGAGAAAGAGAGCTAGATGTATCTATAGAGAGAGAGAGAGAGAGAGAGAGAGAGAGAGAGAGAGAGAGAGAGGTACTTATATATATGTATGAAGGGTCGATGAAAATGTGAATGGAGGTGTGAATACGTATGTGTTATTTTGTGGAAGGAAGGGGTTAATTTGGTATATATTGTATTCATCAGATTTAAAGAGGGAGAAATAAAATTGAAATTCTCTCTCTCTCTCTCTCTCTCTCTAGATCAGTACTCTGTAATTTATTATTTAAGAATATTTTTAATAGTACGTAGTAGCAGTACTACTCTACTCTTTGATGAAATCTATCAGTCAAACGCGGAAACACGCAGCTGTAGTTACTGTTTAAATCCCCCACAAGCCCTATTTTCCAGCCTTTGACGTTTCTATATCGTCATGCCTAGCTATGTACAACACTAGTCCAAATCCTCAGGCCCTAGTATGGTCTGCCCTCCCTGTCCCACTGCTGACCTTGTAGTATGGGGTTTAGAGAGAGACGATCTAATGGTTAAGATTGGGTCAAAATATTCTCTTCACTATACATATCATTCTCACTAAAAATTAGTTAATTCTAAAACTTTTAACCCTATCAAAAGTTGATTGTAAAATCAACAGTCCAGTACTTAAAAAAAAAAATTTTAATGGCTAATTTTAGAATTAACATTTGATGGGTTTAGAAGTTTTAGAATTAGCTAATTTTTCTGTGAGAATGATATATATGGGGAGGAGAGCATATTCACTAAATCCCAGTCATTAGATCATTTCTATGTAGCCCCCTATAATGCAAAGTCAACAGTGGGACAGAAAGGGACTGAGGATATTGAGGCCAGAGGATTTAGACTCGTACGACACTGCATGCAACTTTTTTTATAGAATATATAATGACTAATTTAAGATTTGGCTAGCTCTTCCTAATTAGAACCGTGCTATGCGGTTGATGTTCCCGCTCCAAAGACATTTCAGAACTAAAGATAATTTTTAATTAGTCGCTCTACTACTTTTGTATGTTTATTCTCTCGTTCTCGTTCCTACTCATGCTCTTATTTCCGCTCTTGCTCTCGCAACGCGCTCTGATTACTTAGGACTAGTTACCCAAAGGTCTAGAAATAGTATTTCCTTTCTGTGTACATGTGTCATTTACACAAGATTAAATTGTAAGATCGATCAACCATCAGGGAATAGCTAAGTGGTCGAGTCCTTGAATTTCAATATAGATGTCGTGGGTTTGATGTTCTTGATGACCACTCTCATTAAATTCTGACTTGATTGTGTGTACATGAGAGGAATCTACTCACACTTTAAGGAATAGTCTAGTGCACTATCAGGTGGCCCAGACACCTTAGATATTAAAAAAATCATAAGATCAATCTCTATGTGTCCTAGAGGGTTACTATCAAAAGTTTTATTGGGCTTTATGAACAGGCCGGCCCATAGATGTCCTAAGGCCGATATCTGAACCATTCTGTCTGATTTGATTTTGGCTTTTACTTTTCAGGGCCATCAAAAGGAGTGAGAAATAATCATCGGTAAGTGGGGTCCTGGTTGAGTGTGGCACCGTGGCACGTGATGTATGACCGTAGGATTAGGATCCTAAGCCCTAGGTAGTCCGTGTGGACTGAAGATACTGGTTATTTGGACTACCGAGGAATATTCTTCTCAAGTCTAGGCCCTCTTTCGTGAGAGTTGTTTTGCACACTACATTCTTTCTCTTTCAGCTATTAAAAATTACAAAGTCAATCTTTTACGAGTTTAACGACGTGCTTAAAAGCAACATGTTATAAATACGGTTTATGTGGGCCTCGTGGTTATTTTTTGTGAAAATGATGTAAGTACTATATAAATCATCATCACAAAAAAGGACATCATTCTAAAATGGGTTAATTTAGTTTACCCCCCCAGAATAATTGGCTAATCAGACTTACCCCCTCAAAGATCAAATATTGAACTTACCCCCTTGAACTCACGGTTTCCGTGATTCTGCCGTTTGAAGGCACACGTGTGTCTCGCATGCACTACTTTTTGACGAAAATACCCCTCACGCCTCACACACGTGACTTCTTTAAGTCTCTCTAATTGACTATTCCCAAAATACCCTTACATGTGGGTCCCCAACCCATACAAACTAATCGAACGGTCCTCGAAAATTCTATTGATCGAACGGTTTTAAAATTTAGCATGGGTGTTACGTCCAATCGGAAGTGATAGTGCCTGCAACTTCAGACGTGTTTCAACGGGAAGTCTCTCTTGGCCATTCTCTTCACTGCTTTAGTTAGCTTTAGAGAGAGAAACAAAACTAGTTAGTAAAGTAAACCCTAGAAACCATTTCTAGGGTTTTCGTTGACGACGACGAAGGATCAGCTTCTGGGCTCGAAATCAGTTGATAGGAGGGTATTTTCTTTCGATTTTTCGTATGTGAAGACAAACCTACGGATGAAATGAAGCGAAATCGAACCAGAGGCGAAGTATTGTAAGTTTCTTGTCGAAATCTACTCTGTTTTGTTTAGATTTCTTAGGGTTTCTTGTTAAATCATCTTGTGGACAGTTTGAGCATGCTTTTTTGCTCGATTTTTCATATGTGCAAGTCGTTGATTTCATTCAAGGAAGATGAACAGAGAATTTTTTTTGGTTTAGGTAAGTTGAATTGCGTTTTTTTAGTTTACAATCTAGGTTACAATGATTTCCTTTCTTCTTTCCCCTGTTTCACTACCTTAAAAACTGATTCTGTTTCTGGTACAAAAAAGAAAGAAAGTGGTTTTCTTTAATAGATTCTCTTCATATCCGTGTTACTGTTGTTGGGTTTCATTTGTTTTTTAAGTTTGAAATTATCAACTCTCTAGTAGTAGATAATTATATGTTGAAAGGTTGTGAACCCTGTGATTGAAAAGGACTTCAAGACTTAGATGCATGCAGCCAAGATAGATAGATAGATTTCTAACTACCTCAAGTACTGGGAAAAATTACCCCTTCAAGAAACAAAAAGGGGTAACTTTGGATCGGTAATTTGGTTGGCACAGTCACTTAAGTGACTCTAATTAGGGTTAGGTTTAGTTAAGCTTGTTGTATAACCTATTAGTGTATACTGATATACCTTCCTTTTGTTCTTTTAAGTATTGTGAAGGATTCAAATTATGGTTGGGTATACTGATATATGTTGTTTAGGTGTTGAACAAGTACTAATGCTCTCCGCTACAGCTTCATCGAGCCACTGAAAGCTTCGACAACCGGAATATTGGCACGTCAAGAATTTTCTTCCGGGATTTGCTTTAGTGTTCGATGTTAACATCTTCCTAATACCATTACATTTGTCACGTTTGCATGCACTATATATGAAGGGACAAGAATCCGCGTGATGTGCGGTAAGGTTACAAATTTGGCAGCTTGAGCTTGCAATGTACTGAAAAGAAAAGGAATTCAATTAGCAAAACATATTAAAAAAATTAACTTACCCCCCTACTGTAATTAGAAGAACTGAATTAACACCCAGCTGTAAATCAGCATCCTTTGAACAGTATAATATGACATTTTACTTATGCTGGAGCTTTTAACAACCTTGGAAGAAATTTTAAGGTTGTGTTTACCTTTTGACGACTACCGGAAGCACCATTTCCACCCATTTTAGGGTAAACCAAATTTCGACCAAAGAGAAAGGAGGCAAATCAACGAAATTAAAGGTTCAAACTTGATCAATGAGTGAAGAAGAGAAGGAATTAACAGAGAAGGAGTTCGATTTCTTTAAAAACCAGCCATCCTACACCCTTATATAAGGGTTGCAGGTTGAAAGTTGGTGAAGAAGATGACCGTTGCACAACGGTCATCTTTAGGGTTTGGGTTGTTGGTCTTTGCCCATTGGATAAAAACAAGGGGTTGGATATTAGTTTGTATGGGTTGGGGACCCACATGTAAGGGTATTTTGGGAATAGTCAATTAGAGAGACTTAAAGAAGTCACGTGTGTGAGGCGTGAGGGGTATTTTCGTCAAAAAGTAGTGCATGCGAGACACACGTGTGCCTTCAAACGGCAGAATCACGGAAACCGTGAGTTCAAGGGGGTAAGTTCAATATTTGATCTTTGAGGGGGGTAAGTCTGATTAGCCAATTATTCTGGGGGGGTAAACTAAATTAACCCTTCTAAAATTTGTAAGCCATAAAAAATGTGTGATTTATGAGCTGTCTATTTTTACAGTTAAGTTTAAACTTAACATTTGATGATATTATAAGTCTTAGAAAATAATAAATTTTATGGCCCTGCTTGGTACACCGTGAATTTTTGCAAATGTGAAAATTCACGGTTCGTCATATGTTTGTAGGTGATTGATTAGGCCATCTAATAGTAAATATGAGTCAGGTTATATAGCCCAATAATAACCCCTCCACCTTGTAGGACCCACATAAAATGTATCTTGGGGCTGATTTTTAGAGAGGATGGTCTACATGGTGAGGAGAACATACTCACCTGAAAATCAGCCAGTTCTAAAGCTTCTAATCTCATAAATATGTCTCTATAAATCAACGGTTAAAATAAAAGTTTAAAACTTACCAAATTTTTAAGGGCTAATTTGAGGGGGTTAGAAGTTTTAGAAGAGTTATTTTTTAATGCAATGATATACACAGTGAGAAGAACATCCTCTCAAATAATCAGTCTCTGAATGCATTGTATGTGAACTCTATATGCGGAGGTTATATAAGAGGGGCTATATAAGGGGGTATATAACCTCACTCTAGTAAATATTTGGTCGGATTTGCTATGAGCTTACAAAATAAACAATCTAAAAAATTTTACTTATTTTTTCTCTAATTTAAAGAAATTTAATTAGCATCTACAAGAACCGTGAATTTTCACATTTACGAATATTTATGGTATGCCAAGCAGGGTCTATATAGATCCTCACAAAAATGACATTATTCTAAAAATTTCAAGCCTATAAAAAATTGTGTGATCTATGAGCCGTCTATTTTTACAGTAAACTTTAAACTTAACATTTAATGATATTATCAGTCTTAAAAAATAATAAATTTTATATAAAGATGATTTACATAATAAGAAGATCATTTTCACACTGTTAGATTATCTCTATGTGGGTTTCTACATAAGGTTCGTAACCACTTGCAAAGGTGCCTTCATCCAAAACGAATGGGCCCTGATCTTCGCATATTAGTATTCAATTAAATATCGGGTTAACCCGACATTTATGCCCCAGCCCTTTGGACCAATCATGACATTTCTTCCACATGAGGAGTCCACCAAATGCTTTATATCATTTGTCCACACTAAAATCGTACTTAGCTCTCTTGGTATTTGGCTAATTCGAATTTTTAAATTGTTACTTAGGCCTTAATTTCATGTATTTTTATACAGAAAGTGCAAAACACTATACACGAGAAGATAGAAAAAGTGACAATCTGTTGCCTTTTGTTCAACCAAAAAGCAACTACTAAAATAAAAAGCATTTTATTCATCTTCTTTTCTTTTCTTTTTTTTTCTTCTTTTCAGGTTTCTGCTCGCCATTCGAGAAATTCTAACATGGTGTCATTACCATTTAATTGATTATTTATGACACTCTTAATTATGGGTGTAATATATAACGTTTTTAATCTATTTAGTATACAAGATTTTTAATAAGACTGAAATACATTTTTTTGTTATGATTTGAACGCACAGAATATAAATATAAGAGAGAGTAGAAGAGGATATCTCTTTCACTTTTATATATTACTCAAGGTACAATTCTATCTTTACTGAAAACTCTCCGTACAAGACTTGGTTACATCTATCTTACTTACATTTCTCTTAACATATATATATGCATAACATATCTCTCAACACAGGAAGAGATATATATAAGGCAGTAAAGAAGGTATGCATTAAGACACATGCATGTGGGAGACGGGAGTTATCAATATAGATGGTGGAGCAGCTACCTCATGCTACACCTCCTGCTTTGTTATAACACTCCCCTTTGGATGTCCACCATTCTAAGATAATTGCCTCGTTAAAAACCTTACCAGGAAAACCCAAAGGGACAAAACTTGGGCGAAGATGAAAAATAGTACAAAAGGCTTAGGATAGTGCTGGACTCGCATAAGCTGCCTCATTAAAAACTCTGACAAGAAAAACCTAGAGGGATAAAATCTTAACACAGAAAAAAGAGTACAGCGCGATAAGGTCCAGTCAGACAAAAGCAGGGACTAGTATACTCCCCCTGATTGAGCAGGCACTTAAATCAATCCGCTTGATGATACATCCGTCTCATGCCAATTTCATAAACCAGCTTTCTAAAAATCGTCGTTGGCAGAGACTTGGTGAATAGATCAGCAAAATTTTCACAGGATTGTATCTGTGGATATCAATCTCACAGTTCTTCTTGAGATGGTGAGAATAAAATAATTTCGGTGAAATATGCTTGGTTCTATCACCTTTGATGTAGCCTTCTCTAACTTGTGATATGCCAGTGTCATTGTCTTCAAAAATGACTGTTGGAACATCTGTGACAGAGGGTAGAGCGCAAGAGCTTCTAATATGTCCAATCAGTGATCGTAGCCACACACATTCCCGGCTGGATTCATACAATGCAATAATCTCCGAATGATTCGAAGAAGTGGCTGGAAGACTTTGCTTGTTGGATCGCCAAGAGAATGCAGTACCACCACTTGTAAAAACATAACTAGATTGGGAGATAGCTTTGTGAGGATCGGAGAGATAGCTTGTCCTATTTCTGTTGTTCACGTTGGTAACTCCTATTTTGATTAAGTTACTTGTTTGGATCAAAATAAAGTTTCTTAGTTGGTTTATGAGATGATTTCTCATAGAGGTGATAAATATTTATGTATCAGACTATTTTATGTACTAGATGAGCCTCGGAGAGAAGAGCTTGTGCTAGAGTGAATTATGGAATGGTGAGATCAATTTAGTGTGAGATTTTCTATGAGTGCAAAAAGGTCTGAGTGGTTCTATTCCGAACTTCTAACCACATAAAAAAAAATCAGTTCATTCTAGACATTCAACTTTACAATGTTCTCGTTTTTAACATGTCCATTCCTCCAATAGCATTACATTCTATTGTCAACTCAGTTTTAATTTACTAAATTCACATTACATTGGAAATGCTCTCGTAAACCTTGGACTAAATTTTTTAGAATGATACGATTGTTTTAATGGAATGATCTACATGACAAACAAAATATCATCACCAAAATAACGGCCGTTGGATCATCTTCCTTCATCTCGATCTTTATGATACCCCCACTGGCCTTTGTACACTTTTCTGTTTACAGTTTCCTGTTTACAAGGATACTGGCAGATGGAACTGTAAGAAGTTGTTTTGTTTGATCTTTTGGTTCAAGAAGTTGGAATGGATCTTCTTCCGTTAACTTTACTCCAATATCTTAACACCAAAAAATGTAAAGCTGTAAGCTTTATTGACGTGTTTTTCTCTGTATCATCCTAACATATTTAATTGGATGCTGCTATTGGAACATAAAGCATTTTATGTTTAACCTAAACATAAATCCTGTGAGGCCCATATAAATACGATTCAAGCGCTTATTTTTTGTTAGTATATTTTACTTACTATTTAGATTATCATCACAAAAAATCAGCCAATTCTAAAATTTCTAACACCATAAAAAATTGGTTGAAAGTTGATTGAAAATCAACAGTGAGAAATAACGGTGTAGACTTCCAACCAATTTTTGATGTAGTTAGAAGTTTTAAAATAAACTGATTTTTTTTGTAACGATGATCTATATAATGAGGAGACTAACATCACAGTAAATTAGCCTTTGGATCATAACTAAATGGACCCCACAAGGTTTATGTTTGGGCTAAACATAAATATTTTATGTCTCAATAACATTGTTCCTATTTAATGATGTACCAAGCCCAAAACACACTAAATCAAACGGCTCAGAATCACCGATCAGAATATTTTTGTCTTAGTAAAGTCAGCAAATGGTGGTGGCCAAATACAGGTATGGGCCCCATAGTCAAATGAGTATCCTAGCTGGCATTATGGTCCTTCCGTACTTCCTGTTCTCATCAAACATAGAATTTCTGTCTGACGCCTGTTCCGACCGTTCTTCAGCCTTCCCCGTTTTCCCGAAAAAACTCCCACACAAAAAAAACCGAAAAAAGAAATAAGAAAAACAGCGAAGCATTATCCTCCACCGTAAGATATTGTCGTCCCTTCTTCCATACCGTTGATGGACATCACTCTTTCTGAATTTCAACTCTCGAAGAGAATCTAACGGTTAACAGGTAGGGTTTAGAATACTACATTGTCATCCTAAGGAGGACATTAAGACACTTTCCAAAATGGCAGCGTTACGCCTGAAACACACTATTTACCAACTTAACCACTTTCGCTTTGCACTTCATCTTCGTCCCTCTCCTCTCTGCTCTACCTTTTTTTTTTTTTTACTTCCTTCATACTGTCCGTACTGTTTAGGGTTAGGGTTAGGGTTAGGGTTTCTTTCTTCATTTCCTTCTTCTTCACCATGTGACACACTATTTGGGGGATAGAAATTTACAGAGTTTGAAAGCTTGGTAGAGTTCTGGATCAACTGGATGGGAAACTGTTGCAGATCTCCGGCTTCAGTAGCTAGAGAAGATGTAAAATCAAAAAATTTCTCGGCTCATGATAATAGCCGGAAAGATAAAGATGGAACTGCTGGAAAGAAGACGATTACAGTCTTGAATGGGATCTCAAAAGAGGGGATTGAAGAAAAGTACTTAGTAGATAGAGAATTAGGGCGAGGAGAGTTCGGTGTAACTTATCTTTGTATCGAAAGAGAAACCAGAGAGCTTTTGGCTTGTAAATCGATTTCGAAGAGGAAACTTCGAACTGCTGTGGATATTGAAGATGTGAGACGAGAAGTAGAGATTATGAAACATTTGCCAGAGAATTCAAATATTGTGAGCTTGAAAGAAGCTTGTGAGGATGAAAATGCGGTTCATTTGGTGATGGAGTTGTGTGAAGGAGGTGAACTTTTTGATCGGATCGTTGCTCGTGGTCATTATACAGAACGGGCTGCTGCTTCTGTGACTCGGACCATTGTGGAAGTTGTTCAGCTTTGTCATAAACATGGTGTGATTCATAGAGATTTGAAGCCGGAAAACTTTTTGTTTGCAAACAAGAAGGAGAACTCGCCATTGAAAGCCATTGATTTTGGGTTGTCCATATTTTTCAAGCCTGGTGAGAATTCGAACTATTGGCCTTTGTGATTATCAGGATTTAATTAGTTCTTGGGATAAGCATAACCAGATTTTCTTAGATGATTTTTTTTTTTTTTTGATTTAATGTTTTGGTACTCTTATTATTGAACTCATAAGCAAATTAAATAGAAGCCCAAGTCATCAAACTACCAGTATGCTTACTGAATGTAGTAGTTTCTAATGTGTTAAGACTTTAGAGCAAATGATAGGATTACTGTTGATATAGTATTGCATTGCCCTGGTTATGAACTTCATAGCCGAGAAGGAGTGGCATTAAGTTTTTTATCATTTTAGTGGTAACTTACCTTTGGTTAAAGAAAATGAATGAATACCCTGATGTTTGTTGCTTGCTAGAAGGAGGTGGCATGGCATAGAACAGTGGAGTTTCTTTGCGATTAAACGAATAGAGCAACTTGTATTTTGAGCATAAAAAACTATGTAGTGGACTATGATTAAATAAAGCAAAGGAATGCCCCGATGCTTGTAACTTGCTAGAGAGAGATGGTGTTGAATAGAACAGTGGAGCTTCTTTGCTTTTCTATGAATAGAACAACTTGTAATTGTGTGCTAATAACTTTTACTGTGCCAACAAGATTGCATTTGATTTAACTAGCTTTCTTTATTTGCACCAATTTAATACACCATTTTGTTTACATTTCTTCAGATTAACACCTTTGTTCTGAACTAACATGTTGAGAGGCTTTAGAAAGGTTTTTATTTTTTGGGGAAGTGGAGGGTTGTGTCAATTTGACAGAGCTTAAAAGTAAGGTGGTATCACTTGGCAGTGATTATGAAGAGGATCCATGGTTGCCCATTAACTACTTTCTCTTCATTAAGTTTGTCAATGTGGACTGATTTTTATTTCATGCTGATATTAGTCATTAATCTGTATTTGCTTAACTTCTAGGGGAAAAGTTCTCAGAAATTGTTGGAAGTCCATACTACATGGCACCAGAAGTGCTTAAGCGGAATTATGGACCAGAAATAGATATTTGGAGTGCTGGTGTCATTCTGTACATTTTATTATGCGGGGTTCCTCCATTTTGGGCTGGTGAGATTCTTTCCTTGTGAAAGCTATCAGTTTACTTGTTTCTGTTCATGCAATAATAGTAGGACTATTTTATACCAGTTTACTGTTCAGCTTAACCACTACCATCAAAAGTGCTTCTCTCTCACTGAAAACGACTTTTTGGTTCTGAATTGCAGAGTCAGAACAAGGGGTTGCACAAGCAATTCTTCGAGGACTAATAGATTTTAAACGGGATCCATGGCCAAATGTTTCAGAGAGTGCTAAGAGTTTGGTTCGTCAGATGTTGGAGCCTGATCCAAAACTACGATTAACTGCAAAGCAAGTGCTTGGTACTGTTCTTCTCTTTCATATACTAGTTTGTCATGCACCTAAGAAATTCTGGCAATTTTAGATGCTTAAGCATGCTGATAAGATTATTACAACAAAAATGTTGTATCATTCAACCTCTTTTTGCTATTATTACATAAATCTTGTATACATTTAATGCTTTCCTGTTAATAGATAGTAGGCAAATGGATTTGGATGTTTGGAGTTGAAAGAAGATTGGATCCATATTTTTTTTTGAATCTTTGATCAAGTAATTTTTTTTTATCTTTCAACTTCTTCCCACCACATCCACTTGCCTAAAGAGCAATTTTCATGGCTACAACATTATGTTGTTTATTTAAGGATTTAAACTGAAAGAAGACTCCCAGATTTAAGTATACTGCAATTTCGAGTCACTAAGAATTCGGTTGTTTGTAGATTTTTATTATTGTCCCATGTCTTGTAGATTATGTTTCCCCTGATTCATGCCTTTTGGTTGCTTACAGAGCATCCTTGGCTCCAAAATGCTAAAAAAGCTCCAAATGTTCCTCTTGGAGATGTTGTCAAGTCAAGACTTAAGCAGTTTTCAGTGATGAACAGATTCAAAAGAAAAGCTCTAAGGGTTGGTTGACCATTCCTTGTCCTTTTCTGTTTCCTTTGATATTCAGTGGTTTGGAATCCATTAGTGAAACTTCAATGCTAAAGGTTCCTTTGAATAGGTTATTTTTTTTATAATCATTTATCCTTTGAATAGGTTATTGCTGAGCATTTATCCGTTGAAGAAGTTGAAGACAGCAAAGAAATGTTTAAGAAGATTGACACAGATAATGATGGTATTGTATCAATTGAGGAACTAAAAACTGGGCTCCAAAAGTTCGGTTCTCAGCTCGCAGAGTCTGAAGTACAGATGCTTATTGAAGCTGTAAGTATATACGAGTAACCCTATATGATACTACAACTGGGCACCTAATCTTCCTTCCATCACTGGCTAGTAGTACTATGCCAAACAAATCCAGCTTTAGTTCAATTTGTTTATTTCTTATAGTTCATTTATGTTATGAGTTTTCTGATACTGTTATATCAAAGTTATATCATAGCCAGATCTAAGCTGGTCAAGTACCACCTCACTGCCAGCTGTTAGATATAGGAATTTAATAGAATAATAAAAGGTAAGAGACATCATTCCCTTGTGCAGCAGCTGACATTAAGGTGGTATAATACTAATTGGCAGTTCTTTCAAATAATTTCCCAAAAGGTTCTACTTTCCGTCAAACAATTAATTATGATGATGATATAATGATAGTAATAACATTCTTAAAGTGATTGACATCCCTCTTCCTCCCACTTCACTCAATTGTAATGAATCCTCGTAACTCAAGTTTTTGTCTTCCCCCAAACCCAAACTCTAACCTTATTTTATCGTACTCATTTCTCTGTTGCCTTGAACCTGTCTTCTACTAAATGCTGCCAGAATTCTTATTTCATGTTTCTTCTCTGCTCTTAATCTTAAATGAAACAGGTTCAAATGGTTTATTTCTGTCATTACTCATATTATCTAATGAGAAACAACCACACAAGTCTAATAAATAGAATTTAGCTGCATCCCTTTTAATTGGTTTGTAGCTATGTTATGTACTCATATAAATCATTAAATGCTAACAAAGACTCGACATTCTGACAAGGCAAGTTTTAATGTGAACAGGTTGACACCAATGGAAAAGGAACACTGGACTATGGAGAATTTCTTGCAGTGTCCCTCCATCTACAAAGGATGGCTAATGATGAGCATATTCGCAAAGCATTCTCATACTTTGATAAGGACAACAATGGTTATATTGAACTGGGGGAGCTCCAAGATGCCTTAATGGAAGATGGAGCTGCGGACTATGCAGATGTAGCAGATGACATATTTCAAGAAGTAGACACTGACAAGGTGGAAACCCTAGAATTTCTGTTACTGAGTTGTTATTTTATCCAGTGATTTTCAATCTCACTTTAATTTTCTATATGGAATGCAGGATGGGAAAATCAGTTATGACGAGTTTGCGGCAATGATGAAAACTGGAACTGACTGGCGAAAGGCTTCCCGGCATTACTCAAGAGGGAGATTTAACAGTCTCAGCATTAAGCTGATGAAGGATGGTTCTCTAAACATGGGCAGTGAAACAGTAAGTAGTACATAACCGACGTGGGTTTCGCTCATTGAGACGAGCAAACCTTTGGATTCGTTCCACATGTATCTTGGACTCAATTTTTTCTTTGATTATTTGTTAGGGGGATCCATTGATTTAGGTGGTCCCTTTTGATTGATGGGGTACAAGGATGATGATAGAAATTTTAAGGAGTAAATCACAAGCCCTTGTATGTTTAGGCTATATGGTTTATGTAATGATTGTGTCCTTCCATCTCCATTTCAGCTACTCAATGTTTCATATGGACTCCTTATAATGGTGAGGCTTTTACTCTGTAATATAAAGGTCTTTCTAGGTATTATGGTGTTTGGTTGTGCTTGCACTTTAACATAAGAAACCCAAGCTGATAATTTGATTTTCGAACTACTATGAACTGTTTTACTGCTGTTCTAAACTGATAGCTTTTATCTTTCACTTTTGTGATTTTGTTTTGTAGTAATGTTGATATATTATATCAGTTTTCTGGAATGTCTTTGACGTATTTTGATATTAAAGTGTGGTTTTTGCCTTCTTAGACGAGGAGAAAATATAAAAGAGAAATTTATGGTTAACATTTTCATTTATCACCTCGTTCTAGAACTTCTATTCTTATCAAAAGTTGGTTTAAATTAATGGTACAAATTACTGGTCTATAAATCACCCCCAGCCTTTGGTCGACGCAAACACATTTTAACCACGATAATTGTTCCCTCAATTGGAATGCCCAATGTTAGCTGAACATGTTGTAAGGGCCACAAAAAAAGATGATCCAAGGGTGTGAAGATGATCTCTCAATGTAGATCATCTTAACCTAAAATCTACCTTTTTTAAAACTTCTAACCTAAAAATTGGTTTAAAAGTCTCTGTATATCATCCAATTACATGTTCGACAAACATTAGGTATTCTAATTTTGGGTATAATATCCTAAAATCCCTTTCTAAAATCTCTTGTCCAAACAGACTATTTTTTATTTTTTTTTATCGGCATTTTCAATCTCTTTATTGAAAAATGAATTTCAAACTATAAATAAAAGCTATTCTTTTTGTTTGAACAATGTGATGGTCATATAATTGAGTCACATAAAGGTGAGTTACATAATGACAAGGTATCAATTACACATGGTTCATTTGGTAAAGTGAAAAAGGAAATCATTAAACTGATTAACGTTCATAACCATCTTTTATATATTTTTACTATTTTAACGAGACTCCAATTTTGCTAAAAATTAGTCGACTGGGCTAGATATTTCTTCTCAGATTCTACATGTTCTACAACCCACCCACCTTAGTACATTACTCTTAAACCTTTCACTTCTACCCTTTTTTTTTTTTACAGTTCGCTTACACTTCCTTATGGACCCATATGAAATTGATCTAAGGACTGAATTGTTGTGATGATAATCTCTTTATCACATAAATTAACATCAATCTTTGGGTCATTTCCTTATAGTCTGGTACATGTAT